>BGPR01008080.1:0-66365 GCA_013235015.1 Araneus ventricosus | reverse complement strand
TAGATATCTATCGAAATCTAGAATCGTAGGATTATGACTCGATTCTAGATACCTTTGAAATATAAATTCGTCTGGATGAAACTCCTAATAGGTGTTACAAAATAGCTTCCCTTTTTCCAGATGCAAACTGAAATTCATAATTCTCATGAAATACTTTTTTAGACATTCTCATAAAAAAAAGATATTTCGCATTATCATTTCTAAAGATCGTGGCATCAATTGAATTATATCAATGTATCGAGGGAAAATCCAAGAGATGCGAAAGTATTGAATCATATCGTTAAAATATTGTACAATATCTGTGTGTCATTTGAGATGCTGGTAAAAAGACAATATCGCGAACACACGCTGTAATTGCATTCCGAAATTCTTATTTTTGTAAAGAAAGCATTTGATTCAATATTTTAATAGTCGATGAAGAGCTATTTTAAAACGTCTGCTTTGAATTGCTACTTGTTAATAACTTCAGGAATCAGAAAAAATAATAAAAGCTTTGTGGCTTTAGGATTAGAACGAACAAATCTCAAGAGAAGAAGGGATAACACTAGGAAGCCATTTTCTTCGTGCTTATCCTTCTTTATTTGATGATGATTGTATTTTTGTGGTTCATTGAATTATAAATGTAGAATTTAAAGTATGTCTTATATTGAGTAAAATATTAAATTGCAGTTCAGAGTTTGTTTTTTACCTGTACAATTGGCACCTAAATATATTTTTGGCCTATTTAGAGCATAAATGCATAAAAAGAGCTAGGCATGTGCAACAAAGGAAGCTGTTGAATTATTTTTTTGAACTCCCAAGTATCCCTGAAGATTCAGGTTGAGGTTAAGTAATGGAACAGCCGAAAAAGATTTCGACGGAGGAGAAAGATAAAAGATAAAGATTTAGCTACATCCATTCCACAAATGTTTTATGCATATATTATACAGTAAGACACTATATGCAATAAGAAGTATGCACCATATAAAAACATCCCTTATTTGATGGGAAGCGTACCTCCTACCTTAAAGAATTGACTTGAAAACCAAATTTACCTACTCTATATGGGTGTTGTAGTCTCTGTATCAAATGAATATTTTCCTCTTCGTACGAGCTGGTGCAAATGATGTACCATTAAATATTAGGAGTTCATTACCTCTACGGGGTTAATCTGTCTCTATCTTTTAATCACCATGTAGATAGTTTATCGCCTATTTTTATTAATTCCACACATTATTGCTAGATTTATTGCTAATAAAAGAGTGCAAATATAGGCAACCCCACGGTTCGTTCTAAAGGGACCGCAAACCTTGTCTTCCAATGGCTTGAAAAAGTTGGGAAATAACTTAGTCGTTTCTTCTCCTAAATCCCCGTTTCAAAAGGATATGATGACAATTTCATCCTGCCGAAACCTTATAGTTATTTTATGGATTAAATTTAAATTAATTTCTTTTCTTAAATCAAACTTCATTCCAGAAACTCCTTTAATGCATCACCAGAATCGACCTTTAAAGGGTTAAATAATTTTGTTTGTCAGAAGAGGACTTTCCTACTGCTCTGCACAAAATACTGGTTTATACGCATGCTTTCTTCACTCTAGAAATTCAAGCTTTTATTTCTACATTTATTTGCTGCGACTCTTTATGGAATTTCCGCTTTCATGCACTCACTGTTTTTATTTCATTGAATAAGTGTTTATTCGCAACCACACACAAAGTGCTGGTTCGCCTAAAGAAAACCTAATTGCGACCGTAAAAGACCAGTGGACAGATAATAAACCTCACTCTGCGTCGGTGCATTCGCATGACTGCACCGATTGTTGACAAGTCAGTGAGGGACAGCAACCGATGTGGAAAGCGCAGGAAAGTTTTGTCGTATCCCTTTTTTACGGGTGTCTCACCACGACACAAGTTGAATTATTACTCACTCTTGATGTGCGTGACTCATGCTAATGCCTTGGTTTAATCTGTGCTGTTCAGTATTTAGAAAAATTAGCCAAGCATATAAAACTAAGCGTGAAGGAGTAGACTTTTGACAACAGACACGTTTTGTCGTTGTTTGTCTGCATGAATATATGGATATAAATAAAAAAACATTAAATTTATGCTTCGAGATTATTAAATATGCAAAAGCATAAAAGAATGGTGACTCACAGATAAACGTTTCGGGAGAGATGGATGTTCAAAAAAAATGTACGCTTATCGAAAAATGAAATCGTAAGATTATATAAGTTGCAAAACAGACAGTCGCAACCTTTTTTTTTCTTCCACTAAAATTCAATCATCTTTGCAGAATCAATACATAATTATCAAATGCAATTTCTTATTGACAGGATGAGCTCAAAATCCTTTCCTCATTATAAAATGTTAGTATAAAATAACCGTTATAGCTCTGTTTTGTTTGATCGTCGTATAGATAGCGAAAGTAACGTAAGCAGTGAATCAAAAGTTAATTTTTAACAAAATGCCATTGATGAGGGAAATAGCAAAATGAGCCTTGTGGTTCCTTGGAACCAAATTGGCCATTTCAATTCACAGAGAATTTAGACGTTGTTATGGACGCAATCCTGTACTAGATGTCAAGACCATTAACCCTTCGCTTTGCTTCTGTAGTTCGTCGGTTCCTTGACGAAAAATTTCCTGGCAGATGGATTGGAAGGGATGGGCCACACCATCGCCTTCACGCTATCCTGATATTACTCCTCTTAATTTCTTCTTTTGATGCCGTATTAAGAAAATAGTCTTTGCCACACCAGCAGGGGTGTAGAGGAGCCGGAACAGCGTTCCGGCACTGTTTTTCTAACGAAAATAAAATAAGTATAAGTAAATAATAACTGTAAAAACCTTCTTAAAACAGCGCGATTTTTGTCACCCCATGTTAGAGCGTTCCGGCACTACTTACTTAGCGACAACACCACTGCACACCGGTTCGTGATAATGAAACATTGAAAGCTAGGATAGCTGATGCTGTGTCTGGTGCTCCAGAACAAATGCTGGAAACATTGCGAAAACTGGAACCTTGGCATTATCTAAGCTACAATAGGGGTACAAATTGAAATTTACTAATATAATTAGTCATATTAAAAACTGCATTACGTTATTTACAAAAATGAACGTATGTTTAAGTCTAATAGTTTTTGTTTAACAAATTTTCGTAATCAGGGTAAGACTTCTGCTCACCCTGTATATCACGCTCATAAATAAAATATAATATGCATTGTGCTGAACTATTATCTCCTTTATTTGTCATATTGCAGGGTGACTCTCATAAAAATAGCCCAATGGGTTTGCTAATAATACCATAGTCCAGGCACCAAAGCAATCAAAATTACTCCATATTAATTCGCGTCAGTGGTCTGTCAGGTGCTGGAGTTAGTATCCAATGGTCTCGGAAAATTGCACTACGCGAATTCATCAAAAATATTACATCACATGGTGCTGTCTACTGTCGTATCGAAGACAATTAGTCCAGTGATTCGTAAACCAGACATGACACACTACTACATAGACTTTTACGGGTGAAGCGCTCATTCAGTAATTTCATGGGCGCTTTCAGCCGCCTAAATCCTGGAATGCTGTGTATTAACTCATACCGACAAGTGGAGCCATCCTTCATTGTTTCATAAAGTCATATTCCAAATTCCAAAATAATCACGCAAAAATTTTGCTTCTTGTCTAGCTATTCTTATTCATAATATACTATTCGATTCGGTAAGACCAGGTTTGATATGCGAATCGATATGAATTTATTGACAGATTCTTTGTGTCAGTTCATCAGCCAGTAAGAGGATTGTCATTTATATTTCGTTAGTCGGTTAAATTAGAGTCTTGTTTTGAAACTACACTACTATTTCTATTTGAGGACTATCTTCGTAATTTTGTGACGTGGTCAGATGACGAAGATGTCAATTGACAAATAAATACCTACAAACTTAAACACCACACTAGCGGGACACTTTTGATCCCATGCATTTAGCGTACACCAGGCCCACGTACACGGCTGATCTTTATTGGAACTAGAAACCAAATACAGTCAAACCCCGTGTAACGAACCCGGGATATAAAGATCCCTCGGTTATAAAGGACTTTTTAAAGGGCCCCAACCGAACTCCTATGCCACTAATGTATTTACAAATAGTTGTAACGATTTTCAAAAACAAGGAATTCGGATATAGTGAACCAAAATTTTCACTTTTCAAGCTTAGTGTTAGTTCTTTAACGAAAGAAATCACTACTTATTTTCAAACTTTAGAGAAATAAATACAATACAATTAATTTCACTGTTTAGTGATAAGAATAATTATTTTTTTAAATTTATTATAGACAATTACTAATTGCAATTTAGTGTAATTAGTTTGTTCAACACAGAAATGCATCTAGTATAGCAATATTGTATAACCAATGTTTGAAAAATCGGATATAATGTACACTCGTTTATATCGAACTTCTGTTTAGAGTTCGTTATAACGGGGTTTGTCTGTATCTCGAACCGGAAAGAGAGATCTCTAAACCGCTACTCTCCGGTCGCTAAACTGAGACTGCCATCAGGCCGAAGCTACCTTTATATTCCATGCATTGGGAATTTCATTTTACATTAAACTGTTTTCAAATGCTTAACAATGAATCTTAATGTATTCCATTATAACTACTGTAATCTTTGGAAAGATTATATCATTCGTTTTAAATAACATCATTTAAGTGAAATTTGTTTAAGAACGATAAATAAAAAATTATAATGCCCGCCCGAATGGAAGTTTACCGTAATATTTTGAAAGATAATGAGGATAACAAATTACTAATCTGACCCTAAGCTGAATTACTGGGACGTATATGTAAAATAAAATAAATAAATAAAATAAGGACTGCCAAATATTAAGATGCAAAAACGAGACGGTGCAGAAGAAAGTTTGCCATAGAAGATTTTTTTCAGACAATCATTTCGAAAATTGCTGAAAGCTTTTACTATTGCCATGATTCTTGAACACATTTAAAGATTTATATTTCACGAACGAATAAAAAAAATCTAAAATAATTATGCTGCAATTATTAGTACTAAAAACAGTGCAAAATGAAGGTGGCAACGCCATGAATGTATCCGACAAAAAGAGAGAAGCAGGAAAAATAAAAAAATTTATGAGCGAATGAAAAACAACGTATCCAGTTGCCAACAGGGCAAGTCGTGTTTAGCAATCAGTGGTTTCTTTCCTTTTTAGTGTCTTTTTTTCCCTTCCCACCTTGGCTCACCCTCTTTTTCCCCCGCCGTTGCAGGTCATTTTCAATGAAAAAACTAGAACTCTATTTCGAAAAGTAATGATCCTCGTGATCATGAGGCCACCTTATTGCAACAACTCGTCTGTACGGGTCATGTGATAAAGAAAACACTCTTCCAGAATACTCAATCTTAACCTTTCGAGAAGTTTGTTTTTGAAGAAAGAAATTGTGCTTTGTTCCTGTCTGGGCGTAGAAGCTAAGTTTTAGATTAATGATTTTTTTTTAACAATTAACGCTCATAGCAACAAGTTTCTGATCATTTCACTAAAATTTGCTGTCAGATAATTGCGACAATATTTATAAAAAAAAATCGTTTGCATAAAAGTTTTCTGATTTATATTAATTTTCTTGAAAATTTTCGCAAGAATTTTCTAAACACATTAATACGAATTATTTTCTATACACATTAATACGGACGAAACATAGGTTATGCTTGAAATAATTATAACGAAAATTTATTAAAACAAAAAAAAAACTTACATAATATACGAAATCTTTAAGTTATTTTTACGAGTTCAATTTTTTTAAAACATATATTATGCAAAACGATCTTCTGTAACTCAACGCGTAACGTTTATCATTGTGTTTTTGTTTCATTTAGTCATTCAGACATTAAAACGTTTTATTTTTATGATTTACTACGACACAAAGATCTAACCTACGGAAAAAAACTAAACATTGATAAAGAAATGGTAACATCCAATAAAAAATTCGTTTCAAAAGATTGTGTACAATAAACACAAACGACAAATCTTCGAGCTTAAAATTTTTTTTTTCTACATCTATCAATAGTGACTTCTTAGAATTAGGAGGTGGCAGTCTTTGCTGCCAAAGATCACATAAAGAAATGTCTTTTCAATACACGAGACAATATTCCGACAATATAATCCCGATGGTGTGATGCAGAAATTTGTTGGTGGAGCTGCCAGCTCAGATGTCGTCCTCGTCATCTGACGGCTGTTCAAAAGTACGAAGTCCGTCCCGGAATAGGCTTTGTGTCGCTTCAAATCGGAACATTAATAAAACTAAACTAAAACCTGACAAGATACAAAAAAAATTTATTTGAAACCTCTTTGGTGGTGACGCTAGGCCAGAGACAAAAAAGTGAGAACCAGAACCAGAATTGCTTTTCCATTGACATCACATTCCACACCATGTCTTCTGCTCTACTAACTTGAATCTCTTTGAAAATTTGTGAAACATAAAAATGTTTGCTTAACTACTGCTTCTTCTGTCTTTTATTGGTTTCTTTTTTTTTTTTCATTTTTTCCTTCGTCCTGCTAACACCGCCATTTTTCGCGTTAAAAATACCGTTCCAACTCCATTTTAAGCTTTTTACTGCGACGATCCCGTTTCCGTGAAAAAAAGTAAGTGTTGTGATTTGAAAATTTCGAAATTTTGTCGCTGCAATCAAACTGTGAGAGCTGCAATATTGTTTTTCACATCATTCTTGAGCGCATACCGTATAATACCTGCATTCAAAATTTTATTCCATTCCCTCAAACGGTATGCTCACTAGGGGGGCCATATATCGGCAAAGTTATTTTTCATAATCACCCTTTATTAGCATAAAGCAAAAATGCTACTGAAGGTGTACGAAATAAGCTCCTAAATAGACTTTACATCAATCCCTAAGGCCGGCATTTCACGACCATCCGACACCACGCAAATGGCATGGTATTACTCTACACCATTACTTTTTTAGCCCATCCATTTAGACCGGTCATTCACGATCACTTCACGCCGCGCAAATCCATCCACTGCCAGTCACTCGGATCTCCTCCGTAAACGTCTCGTCACAGTGTGCAGTCCCCCTCCCACATACACACGTTTTGACTTCACGCCGGATTTCTGCATTCACGGACCGATAGCGCCTACTCGAAATGTCATGGATTGATGGAAATTAGGAAGAGTTGGACCATTCCATTCCGCGCCAATTCTCAATGGTTTCCACACTGACAATCGGTTTGGTGTGGAGCGATCGGATTTGCACGGCGTGAAGTGGTCTTTAATGGCCGGTTTAACATTCTAGAAGATTCCTGGCATGCCTCAGATGTCCCCTGATTCTACAGAGATGCAAGCGACTGGATCTTCAACTGATTCAATAAGAATCTCATGTGCTATTGCTTTCATATGACCCAGAAGAAGTCAAGGCACGAAAGGTCCGGTCACCTATCCAGACCACCACGCTTGATCCCGCGATGTCCAAATGTAACGTTTAGGTGCTCTCGTATATCACTAGCGAGATGAGGGAGGAAGGGGTATAATTTTGGAACCAAACAGAAAGGCGCAGAGACTCATGAACATATTCTTCGAAAAGTTGCAGAAGGACTTGCTGTAGAAAATCTAGTATTGCTTTCTGCCTAGCACCCAGACGAGGAGGCATGAGGTAAAGTCTTATGACGTGGTCTCCATCAATGCAGGCTCAATCATTTACAACGAAACGATTTTAGGCTGAATGTGTATAGTCCAGTTTCGATACAACCAGGACTTTAACAGATTCAGTGGGAGTCTCATGCAATGTTGCTTTCGTATATGACCCCAGAAGAAGTCGAGGCGTGATAGGTCCTGTCACCTAAACAGATCAGCACGCCTGATCCAACACTGCGTGTAGGTGTTGTCGCATATCACTGGTGGGGGCATAATAATGGAACCAAACAGTTCTTCGAAAAGTTGCAACATGACTTGCTGCAGAAAATCAAGTATTGCCTGCCGCCCAGACGAGGGGGCATGAGGCAAGGTCTTATGAGGCGGTCTCCAACAATGCTGGCCCAAACATTTACAACGAAAAGGTTTTGGACTGCACGTATAGTCCAGTTCCTATACAACGTCCTCTATCACATAGAAAATGCATTTTCCAAGCAATGCTGAATCGCATTTGTGCCCCCCCCCCCCTCCACCTACTCCTCCTACAAGTTCGACGCATTGACACTAAATAACTTAAGAATTTTCAAAAATTGGATTTGTTTATCTGTGCCTTTTATTTTTTTAACAAGGAAAGACATACTCAGTACATGATATTTTCTTAAGAACTGCAAGAAATATTTTTTTAATTAGCTTAATTTGAAAAGGTTGTCTGTAATAGAATTTTTTAAAATTTTATATCTTTTTTTAGGTGTAAACAAAGTGGTTTTATGTTAGCAATGAGCCAAAGTTAGCAGTGAAGTTATGCATAAACTAATTTTAAAAAGCAAATATTTTCACTGAGGTTGATACAACGGAATAAGTCGAAATCCTTGGGAATTTGAATAAACAACGAAAAACCTCCTTTTTTCGAAACTATTGTTGTGAGATAATTTACTCGACCAGAGTTTATTCAACTATTGCTTCAGGTTAAAATGCCCTTGGGTTGAGTTTATTTAACAAATGCTTTCGAAATTATTGCTTTTGTTTTACTATTTGCAATTCATCGAAATTTCTTGAACGCTTGTCGAATGTCTGTGCTGATATTAGATAAATTGCTCGATTGCGTGGGAATAGTTTTCATTTGTTCATGTGAACAACCTTCAGTAAACTATTTCGCTACAATACATTTTCAGATACTTTTAAGATTTTTGAATTAACTGTAACTTTGATTTTTACAAAGGAGTTTTGTGTTTGGTTTGCTTGTGGCTCTATTTTAACTGATCTCCATTTTTGCTGCTTCGCAAGACATATTAGAGATAAATTTTGTCATTTTGAACTATAATCAAATGACAATCACGAATCTTTGTCGTCATCCAACTTTATACTTCCTCACCATTGCGAGAATGTTAGACCCATTTAGATTTTGCATTCAATAGACCTACTTCACTGTAACTATTTCATGATATCAAAGCAACACTCAAACTCATTCAATCCTCTAATCACAAAGTCCAGGCTACCAACGTGGCTTAGGTTGGCCCGAGAAAGATTTCATGAAATCGAATGAAACGAAAATGATTTCCCAGTGGTGTCTTTATTCCAAAAGTAAGGTTTGATCACGTTGCTCCAAATACAATAAAAGATACTACTAATAATAATTTTACTTCAAATTTACGCAGATTCAAACGTGTGTTTGTGAGTTATGGAAATATAGAGAATGGGTGGCGGTTTGAGTATCTTTGATATCTGCTCTCAATCCAAAATTGCGGGGTCTATCTTAAATAGCCAGCAATGTATCTTTGAAATGTCTGAAATCATTTAAGTCGACATTTTCAACTTTGGACAATTATTACTTGATTTTTTTAAAACTTTCAATCGAGAAGTCAATCAGAAAAATTTAGGAGCGAAAAATTATTTTTAATTATTTAGAGTAAATTTATTTAATTAGAAGTCAATGAGTTATAAAATTGATTTCAACCGAAAAATATGGAAGATAAAAATTATTTTATGAATATTATTTAAATATGGGATACTAGATTTAACTTCCTAACAAACCAGAGGGAATGCTCTCCCCACGATTTTCTCATATACTTAATCCATTACTGCGTGTTTTGTGTTTTGCTTCGTCGCATAGTGAGGAAAATCGAGTTGGACCTCATCCCATAAACAGAGTTTGTCCAAAATTTGATATATATTTACAATTCTGATATCAATACCACATACCAAACTTCACTCATTTAGCCTTTTGCTTTTCTGAATTTTCACATTCTCACGAATAGATAAATCGACAGACAGTCAACCTGCTGACGGATTTATTCCAAGATTTGATACAAATCTAAAATTTTAGATATAAAACCATATGCAAAATTTCATTCACCTAGCTCATTGCTTTTTTGAGTTATTGTGTTCACATGCACAGACAGACTTTCCATAAACAGATTTCGTAATACATTCAATTCAATTACATTTCGTAATAATTCAATTTTGCAATACATTCAATGTGATAGAAATCTATAATTTATGTTTTAAGACACAAACCAAAATTCACCTATCTAACTCTACCTGTTTTTGGTTGTATTGTTCACAGACTGACGGACATAATTCTAGAAATCGTCTTTTCGGATGCGAGAAAATCGAAATTTAGAAATTCATCAAAATCTTGATGTCGAATTTTCTGATGATTGCAATACATTCATTTTGTACGCTTCGGTTTAGTTGTATTAACGTCCCGTTTTGAAGCAAAGCGAGGGTTATTTTGGGACGGACTTCGTAACTTTAAACCGCGGTCAGATGACAGGGACGACACCTGAGCTGCCCCTTCTCCAAGCTCCGGCACCACACCACTTTTGACCTCCTACGTATGATTTAGCGTGCAACAGGCCCCATACACGGTGATCTTCAGTGGAATCGGGCTTCGAACCTGGAACCCTGCGCTCCCGAAGCCGGGACCTTACCACTGGACCACCGCGACCCTTTTGCGCTTCGGATACGATTTGGAGAAAATAAATATGATCTTTTCGAATTTAGGGCGGTCTAAAAAATGAAATTCATCAAAATCTCGATGTCGAATTTTTTTGACAATAACAGTACTTTCTCTTTCTATAGTTTGAACACGAGAAGCTAAAAATCATCGGATGAAAAATCTCAAAATGAGAACGCGCTGAGAGAAAAACCTGTTATTTCAATTGATTGCCAGTAAGGGATTTTATTGTTGCCTATTGCAACAGAGTAAGACACGCAGTTGGAAACGTGACAATAAGAGTTTGAGATATTGGGTATCTTTCCTTTGCCCTTGATCTGTCTTCTAATCTAATCGAAAAAGAATGTTCTCTTTTTTTTTTTTATTCCTATAATTTCCTTCCTTTTTACAGTTCCTCCTTTCTTATTCAGTTTTTATGTACTCTTCTTTGTTTAATATGTAAGGAACAGCCTCACTTTTTAACTGAAAGAAATCAGTCGAGTCGTTTCACATCGTTGTGAAATAATCATATTATCCACGAATTTGATCTTCATCTAGGAAATAAAATGGTTTCATGTTTTTTTGTAGTGGTAAAAATGAATGTATGCTGTCTTATGTTCTATAATGCATATTATTTTTTCAGATAACGATCAAGACAAATGCAAAACCACCATCTGCATGTGTGACGCCATGTTGACTAACTGCTTGAAGAGCAATCTGGAGTTCTACAATAGTCAGAATCTACACAAACTTAGCCTATTCGAATTACTTCAAGAAGCCAATTACGTCTCTGAACCATAAATATCACTTCTGACCAGAATATCACGCAACGCTTTTGCAAAACATTAAAGTTTCATTTATTTATTTCACCAATTTACTTTTTCTTATATGTTTTTCTAGCAATGCAAATGTTATTTTCTTTCTTACAGCACTACTGTGAACATTTAATATATTTATTAACTATTACATAAGAATCATTAAAACTTTCTTTTAAAATCTAGTTCTACATCAATGCAACTAAAAATGTTTAACAGTTAACTATAACTGTAATCACATCCTAAACGATCATTCATTTCTACATTTTTTAAAAATTCATAAAAGCTCGTATGTAGCATTTCATAAAATGAGGTTTTAAATCTGATCCTTTATCAACAAAAAATATTTAACAATTAGCTGTAACTATAATTGCACGCCTTTTCCATGTTTTAAAAGTTGATACAACTAATTTATTTATTATTAATACAAATTATTACACATTTCATAAAATAATGAAACACCCACCGATACCTACATGCGTCTAAATTTATCAGTCACATTCTCACATATGAAGAAGCACTTTACATCCTTTTTGTTTCTCTCCTTCCACTTTCAGTACATAAAAGTTCATACAACGAATTAATGTTGCTGAAAATTATATGTGTACGATTTCAGGACCAAATAAATATTTTCAAACTGTCTTCTGTTTGACAAATTTTACATTCATTCAACACACTTTACGAGGATATTTCCGTCTAAGTAAAGGAAGTCCATTCATAGGAAAACTTTCAGGTGATTTCTGTTAATGGCGGGCATTTTGGCTATTTTCAAAAAATGAAAATCAACTATCAATTAAGGATTTAAAAATAAATATACAGTAAAGCGCTGTTTATACGTCTTTCAAGGGACTGACGTATAAATGAAAAGATGTACTAGAATTTGATAAAAATCTTTGATTATTTGAAATTTAATGCTAATACTGCAAATTCATTTAAAAGTAATAATTTTGAAGTTTTTTTTAAAAATAACAGTAACTACATGGTATGGAAACAATAATTAAATTTTAAAACAAAACATTTATCATAAAAGTGAGAAAAATCATACTAATTATACATTTCTTATTTTATACGATATCTGCGCATGTAGGTAGGCAATTATTAGGGAGGAAGAAGATGTTAACCCCTCTACTTTCTAGGAAAAGTTTCCCCCTTAACAGGAACGGGAAATAATGACTGAGGCTGGAAATGTGAGAATTTTAGAGAGGGGGAAAATTATGTATAATCGAAGCTTTACGTTGTATAAACAAAATACTTTAAAATTACAATGGTTACGAATGAATCGGGACTATGATGAAACGACGTATAAGTGAGAAACGTACACACATATACATTGAAAATAGCACACCAAGAACGGAGCATCGGATTGAAATGAAATTTAATTCATATAATGAAACAGATGAGAGATTCACTTGATCCCAAAATCAAGACAATTAAACAAATACAGTGTGTGCAATTAGACAAATACAGTGCAACTTCAATAGCGTGTCGAACCACCTCCTGCTGCAATACATGCCGCAACACGGTCCGGAATTCTGTTGCTTAAACGTCTGATGTTGTCCTGAGGAAGATGAACCAACAAATCTTGAACAGCTACCTCCAAATCATGTACAGAGTGACACAGCGGCATCTGGCGCTTCAGCTGGTCCCACACATGCTCTATAGGAGACAAGTACGGGGAGCCAGCCGGCCATGGAAGAGTCTGAACATGACGTAGGAAGTCTTGAGCAACTCGAGCTGTATGCGGACGAGCATTATCTTGCTGGAAAATTGACCCTGAGGAAAGGTCCCACGTGGGGTCGAAGAATGTCATCAACATAAAGCTGGCCCGTTAAGGTTCCACGTACCGCAATTAGAGTGGACCGGATTGCATAGGTTATGCCCCCCAGACCATTACGCCTGCTGTGCGAGCAGTGTGTCGCGCGACAACGTGGGTGGAATTGTACCGTTCACCAAGGTGCCTCCACACCTGTACGCGGTTATCATCTGTCCCCAAAACGAACCGGGATTCATCAGTAAACACCACGTTTTGTCAATCTGTGGCATTCCACGTTGCTCTGGCATGGCACCACTGTAAACGGAATCGCCGATGTTTCGGTGTTAAAGGCAGTACACGAACAGGGCGCTTGGATTGAAGATTCGCTTGCGCAAGGCGTCTGGAAATGGTTTGTGGAACAACTGGCACCCCTACATCTGATTGTATCGTGGAACGAGTCATTGTGTGATCCACGAGCGCTTGCCGCACGATCCTCCGATCCTCTCGCCTCGTCGTCTTCCTGCTCGCTCCAGACCCGGTACGCCGCACGTGGGTACCATCTCGTGCCCATTGCTCCCAACATGTTCTGATTGCACACTCCGAACGATCGACCTGGCGAGTAACACGGAGCGTCGACCAGCCTGCGGTTTTCACTCCAATGATGAGGCCCCTCTCAAACTCGATTAACTGTGAGAAATGTCTTCTCACACATCTACCTGGCATTCTTCGCTTACTGATGTCCTCCTCGAGTCGGAATGTGATCGTCACGTTTATGAATCTTCCACTATGCGACGGTTTATATAGGGCCCACTTCCTGATTTCAGCTCCACTGCAGGGTCTGTGGTCATGCGCATTGGCACCAAACTTGGATAATTTGCATATCGGATCTCACTGTACCTATTTGCGAAGTTTAACGTTTTCTTCCTTCTTGGTGAGCTATTTTCAGTGTACCTGTGTGTATAACCGGTGCTTCACTGCATATATCGATAGCTGGGTGATTTAATGGAATTTCCCAGCCGTTCTTTAAAAACATATTGACAGAGGTATTCATTTCTACAACTATCTGTTTAATTGCCATGCTTTTCGAAGATTTTACTCCTTCTTTGACTGATGAGAACATAATTCACCCTCACCTAATTTAGTATACAGTAAAACCTCTCTAAGCGGCCACCCCTGCATAGCGGTCATTCCTCTCAACGGAAACTTTTGTTTCCCACAGAATGTTTGGCTCAAAGATATGTTAAAATAACCCCTCAGAACGGCCACTCAAAGCCCCCTCTGAGCGGTTGAGTTGGTCGGACGTTCTGCTTCAATGAAATCCACTCCTTTTGTCTCTCTGATCTTGGACATTCTATTACGAGAAAAGGGAGGAAAAAAAGAACAAAAAATATATACACCTGAAATCAGATCAAAATTAATCGCTCATTTCCCAATGTGAAGAGAAAATGAATTTTGGCCTCTACTGGGATTGGCGCAATCTCGATTTCATTTTTAGGCTCTGATTCGGACTCTGACAAAGAAGCTGTTGGTATGGGTTGCGACCATCAGCAAATGAACCTTTCAGCTCAACTTTAGGAAAAATAGATACTATTGCCCATTCATCTACAGCAGCGGTTCGGAACCTTTTTTCACTCACGTACCCCTTGCTTAGTCTTTTTTTATTTTTGAGTACCCCCTATTGTTATATTCCCTCCCAACCATCCCTCTGCTCAAAATCGTTTTTTTATTAATAACGTCAAGACCTTAAGCCAAATGACTCTAATGAACTTAATAAAATTTGTAAGATTGATTTCTGACTTAACATTTTGTTCCATTTTTTAAAAATACAAGTAGTATTGTTTCAATGTCAAAACAAATGAAAACAGAATTAAAATAATTCTGCATCAATTTATGATGAGAGCTAACAATGACTCAATTATTGGATATTAATCTACTTCTTCATTTTTCGTATTCCTAGAAGAGGCTTTCGGACTTGCAGAATTTTCACTTTCATTTTTGATACGAACTTGGGAAAATGAAATTTTATAATATTCTTATGTTTCGTGTTTTCCGTCATTACCAAGATCACTTTCATGTACCCCTAATTGGTCCTTTGCGTACCCCAAGGGTACGCGTACCACAGGTTGGGAACCTCTGCTCTACAGCTACCAATGACACGATTAGGGATTTATTTTTCCAATTAAAAATAAAAGTGAAAAGAGTTACCTTAAAGAAAGCTAAAAGATCTCAACAGACACGAATTGTATTTTTTTTTCAAAAAAGGAAATAAATAAATTTTCGAATAAGGAACTTTTTTTTAGATGATTCTTAAATCCACTTTGTCAAAAATCACGAATGACTTGTTTAAATGCATATTTTGTACCTGGAGCGGAGTGTTGCCGCTGTAGAGAGGTTTCGCTGTACTACTAGTAAATCCTACTTTTAAGTACTTACTGGTAAATCCTCCCACAAGAAGATCTAGAAGATTCTCGACTAATAAAAATAGCCGATATAGAATAAGCTGGAAAAAAATACAATTATGTACAGAATTCTTTTTTTTTTCCTTCTTTTTTTCCTCCCTTGCACTCGAAGTAAAAAGTATTGAAGTATACTAGGTAATATTTATCGCCGATTAACTGGCATTAACACAAATCTACATTACGTTTCTTTCACAATCTGGATCTCAAATTGCTGGAGAAAAAACGCTTTTCTGAGAAACATTATTTTTAACATTTGAACGCTTTTTTTTCTATCATTAATTTCAGATGCAGTTTTGAAAAAGAAAAACTATTTCGCAATTCATTAAAATTACCACGATTTTAATTTCGTTTTTCGTAGAATTGCAAAGAAAAATCCTATCTTTTATTCACACGGATTGCAAAACCACGCCAAGTTCTTAGTGCTATGCGCTATTACTCTGCATGAGATTACATGAATTACATTAGAATCGGATCATAATGAAATAATAGAGAAAGAAAAAATACTAATTTTTTTTTTAAATAGTAAGAAACTTATTAAAAACATTCAGAATATGTTTGAGATTTTAAAAGTAACGCTACAGGAAGTTTAAAAAAGAAAATGCAGTAAAAAACCGTTTATACGTCTTTCAAGGGATTGACTAAAACGACGTAAAAATGAAAAGACGTATAATCGAAATTTTACTAAATAACTTTGATTATTACAAATTTAATGCTACTGCTGTAAATTCATTTAAAAGTAATCATTTTAAAGGTTTTTAAGATAGTACTAGTATACTACTATATAATACTGAAAACAATAATGAAATTTTAAAATTAAACAATTATCATATAAGTGAGAAAAATAATACAATCGTCAATGGAAAACATTAAACTACTTGATAATGTTTTGCATATTTAAAGCAAACTTTAATGCTTATTTCTCCTTAGGTTTTCTTCCCATAGATAAACATGAAATTAAAAATATACGATTTTGGATTCATATTTTGGCTTAACTTCTTTGAGAATTAGCGAAGGCTCAGTGCAAAAATATGGAATGAACTAATAAAATGTAGTATAAGTTAAGGAAAACGTTATAAGTATGACCTATTTTCTACATTCGAACATATTGAGACAATTCCTAGATATTTTTTCTCATATTGTGAGGTCTTGAAAAGCAACAACCAAATTCTCACGAAAAAGTTTGACTAGACCCCCCAGATAGCTAGCTGGAAGCGATCGGAAAATGGGAGCCGGCGTCGTTAAAAGCCTTTCCTGATTACATCATCCGGAAGGGCTTGTTCAAACGCCGGCCCAAGTCGCCAGGACCAAGGCATTACGTTGTGGTGGACGCCAATAAGCGATACGGGATCCAGGACAGAGATTTGTCATTGCGAAAACTGTCTCCTCCCCGACAAATCACTAGAAACTTGTCTGTCGACCACGCCTCGGAGGGCAGGGTCAAAGGTAAACTGGAACTCTGGAGGGATCGGGGAGATGATCAAGAGATCGGTGCGAGATCGCTTGGAGAATCGAGATTAAAATTCTCGCGATCGAGAATTTTGGAAGGCAGCTCTCAGGCTGAGAAGCTGTTGGATCGGGCCTTGTCCCGTGAACCGAAGCCAACCTTTGGCTGATTAAAGCTCGTCGCGAGCTGGAAAGCAATTTTAGGAATTCGTCTCGAAGTGAACGTGCCCTATGTCACTGCAATTTACCTTCTTCGGTATTCGGTATAACTCGTTAGTGGTTATACGTCAATATATGAGCCGTCTGATCCTTCAAATCATTATTCCGGCCATCGGACTTGTACTCGCCTTGAGTAGAACTTTCCAATTTACCTACGAGTGCATTCATAACAAATCTGCGATTGAATCCAGATTTAACTTTGACTTGTTTACGCTATCTCGTCCTGAGTTAAGCAGAATTGTTTTAAGCTGATGTTAATTTGTACATTCTTGTATAAAATCAATTAATCAAGAATCTTTAATTAAAAATTAATATCCTGATATTGCTGTGTCAGGTGAGTCCTTCATAGCTTAGTATCATTGAGCTAAGACCCTACAATATAGTCTCCAATTGCTTTCAGTTGAATTACCTAAAATTTCATATTCGAACTTTTTTCAGTGTGTAGAATTGTTTAAGAGAAAAAAAAATAAGAGTTGCTTGAAGAAAATTTGAAACTGATCTAAAAATTAATATGAAGACGCCTCCTTATTCATATGCAATTCACATGCTCTACTAAATCAATTGGCATATTATGATAGACTTTAACTTTTACATATTGTGAGCAATAAGAAGAGTTCCGATACTTTCGACTGATTATACGTTATTAGCAGACAAATACGCAATTTCCGGAGCCGGATTTATACAATTTTACATCCTAGGCCAAAGCACATAATTCTATGACCCTCCCAAATATGATAATTTTTAATTAAATATGCTATAAATACGAAAAGCGGTGAATAAATTGATGCAAAATGCAAAAAGATTTATATCGATTCTCATCTGTATAATAGAATTTTATTGAAACATTTTCCCTCAAATTTACATTATAACATATCGAAGCTGCTGCTAAACGAGACATAAGTTGCGCATGTTTCGTTTTGTAGTAAGAATCTTAGCCCCTATTTATAATTTGGTAACTTAATGTATCACTTGGTATCAATATTGTTGAGTCAAATCTAGAATTTAATTGAATTTATTAATTGGAATCATGTCAAACCCGAAAAAGGTAAAAAATACTTTTTGCCAAGAAAGTGCAAGTTGTAGGAATGAATGTGTGTCGGGGGCGGCGACGTATCGCTCATCAATTCCGATACATATAGATGTAAATTTAAAAAGCAACATTTATGAAATTTACTTACGAAACAGCCCTTTCAAAATAATTCCGAAAATTTTGTAAATATTTCGTTGCTATTTCACCAGCATATACTCGCCCCCTGACTGCTGAGACCTAGGTTGGTCCTATCGGAAATCCGACTCTGGCGGTTTAAAAAATGCTTAATAAAAAATACGCATCATTGCCGTTATATATAATACTAGCTGATAAACCCGGCGTTGACCGGGATAAAATTATTTTCAAGTCTAAGTACTTATAACACTTTAAACTTAATTAAACTGTTTTTCGCAGCAGCGTCTTTCGGTGATTTTCGTTCATCCACTCCGTGTTGTCTGACATCCTCGTCCAGCAGCAAAACTCCTCTTATCTTTTTCTCTCCGTAGTTAGAGCCAGCTGACCACGAATCTAGCCGTCCTTGGTACTTTCCTTCCCCATCACTGATTGCCAGGGAGACTACAGAAGCTCTTTCATATCTTGGTTTTTATTGCCATTATCCGGAGTACAATTCTCTTCTCTTTAGTGTTTGTGCGACTGATCAGAAAAACACCTACACACCAATTAGGATCATTTAAAAATTTGTGAAGTTAAATTAATATCGCATAGAGAGAGTAATTAACGTCATCGGATTGCGGTGTAAATATATTGAAATATATAAGCTAAATAAAACAGTTTATCGATTTCTCTCATCGATCTCGTTTTTCGTCTCTTAGCTCTTTGAATTATATGCAATTCACGTGTTTTTTTTGTATTATTTTTCTTCTTGAGCTTTCTTGTACCACGACTGCATTTAATGCATTGTTGAAAGATTTGCAAGATTAAAAATCTTTCTCTATCATTTGAGTATTTATAAAATAAGTAATTTTAGAAGTTTAAGAAAAATCACTAATTGGTTAGAACTTTTCTATAAACTAAATAAAAGAAATATATGCCGCCACGTTTTTCGTTGTTTGGAAGGAACAGGACATAGTAATCAAACTAACGTCATTGGATTACTGCAAGTGCCTAGTAAAAGACATGTATGCTTAGACATAAAACCGGAAGTGAAAAGTCTACTTTGGAGTTTCCAAGAAAGTCCAAAGAAAGTAACATTTTCTTATCACAACTTTAACAGTGGCAAAAGCACGTGAATAAAATATTTCATGAAATAATAAATCAGTTTGGATTTAATTTTATAACAATAGAAAACATTGCTACAAATTGTGTTTAAAATGAATTATGGAATATTAATTAGAATTAGAGAAACCATTCTGGCGCAATAGAAATAATATCATTAAAAAGATAATTTTCTGCTCTTTAAGATGGTGTAAAAATAATTGCCGTATAATAAATATTTCAGAAATTGGCAGAAAACGTCTGAACATTAGGCGGCTATTTTTCGTTGTTTAATTAAACATCTTAAAAACTAATTAATTCTGAAAGTTGAAAATAGCACAGTCGACCTAGAAATATACCCCAGAATGTAGTATGCAAATTTCATGTCGCAACTGTTCACTCTTAAGGAGGAGTTCTCGTGACATATGTATTTTCTGTTTTATATTATAGATATTAGGGGAAAGTAGGGTAAAACCGGGTAGCTAAGGTTCGAAGGCCTATTGGAGCTAAAATATTCCACACAGAGCTTGTCAAATGTTATTAAAATATTCATTGCTTATCGGAGTACAATATATCTTTCCAGAAAAGTCACAGTTTCATTACTTTTTCATCAATTTTTTTTATAAAAAAAAATACCCGGATACACATGTTAATGTTATGAGAAATTAGAAAAACTCGATTTTCAGTGGAAAAGTAGCAGATATTTTTGTTTTATATGACAATTTAAGAATATTAGTTACAAAATTCACATGTAAAGTAGTTGTCTTCTTGCTCCACGCCACTGCAGCTTTTCGTTGGGTCCAGGTAAAGACAGTTTCTACATTGGACCCACCCTTTACATTTATTTAAATTAGAAAATACTTGATAAAAATATAAACAATCAACATCTGATGTGTTTTTATCTTCTTAATAGGAGGAATCATCAATACTGACTGTTCCGGTCTTTTGCCACTTGGAGTACCCGGTTTCACCCCGAGTGCAGAAGTTATTTAAAAAAAAGAAATAGAACCGTGCAATTATTGGAGTAAACCCTTATTGTTTGATAGCGTATAAATCCTTACTAAACGTATAATAAGCTGGGCTAAAAATAGTTTTTATATCTGTAATGACTTTTAAGTAAGGATAGTTTAAAAACAAACGAACATTAGAGAGTTGACGTCTTAAAACAAATAAACCTTCACAGATGCAGTGAATTCAACAGCTACAACATGCCACTATGACTGTTCCTTTTTCTTGACTAGTAGAGTGTAATTCAGTATCTATCTGCTAGATAGGAGAAATAATATGGCCAGAATACAGAGTAACCGGTTATACTCTACACTCTCTTATATTTTAATAATTATAAAATATTAAAAATTCATATGCAAAAGAATCCGAAATATATACAACAGGTTCCCATAAGAGCTTGCATCAATAACCATAGTGATGCACTAGATAATTCGTCATTGGATTGCTATCATATTACACGCAATCATTTCTACAATTGGGAAGTTTCGTTGGGAAAAAGAGGAAGGGACCACTTTTTTTTTTTATCAAATAAATAATTTTGTTTTTGATTACTAATATGATCTGTCTCTTGGTAATGCTCTGATGTCACCAACAATAAAACTCGCGCCATAGCACTGCGAGACGTTCAACAGCATTATTTCATTGTTACAGAACCTAAATTTCAGTAATTTTAATTTTAAAAGATTAATTGTCATTCTAATTTCAAATTTAATAGCTCTAAAATAGTGAAATAAAATTTTCTATCGATTGATATAAAATTTACCTCGCTATGATCAATAGTTTCCGAGAAATTTTAAATTATATTAATCATATATTTCAAATTAATTTCCCTTTTTTAATAGAAAGTAGTAAATTACGTCAGTGGTATATCATGCGCGTGATATAGTTTGGACGCCACGATGAATCTGATTATTTATCGCAATCGTGATTATATAATTTGAAAATATTCTTTGGCAACGTTTGTCAAGCAGATGAGTGCTTTGTTTTGATTAGAATTTCGAAAAAGAATTCCTTTGAAATTTTAACTTACGTTTGACAAACTGAGAATTTCATGGTTATTGAATTATAATAAAATTGTTAAACAACGAAAAATACTTCATACGGAATGTTGTTTTTACCAAGAGGTTTTTTGAATAAAGAAATATGTAAATAAAAAAATATTTCCTGTCATAAAACATGTTTATTTCATTTGTTTTCGATCAACTTTAAACATTTCTCTCGCATATATATCTATTTAAACGCGGATTTTCTAGTATTTTTTGAGAGGAAAAAATCTGCAATTCGTGATTTCTACTTCCCATTCTTATTTTACGCCACTAGGTTTTAAATGCTTGTCGCCGAGTGAGCCTTTCGCCTTTTTTCTGGCATATGGTTAAAAATACAATAGACTCTCTCTAAGGCCCAGTGCAAACTAGACGTTTCGTGTCGAAGCTATAAAAATAACAATAGTAACCCCATTCCCCCTGTGTGTCTCTCCACAGGGGGCATCTGGGTTACTATTGTTATTTTTATAGTTTCAACGAAACAAATCGGCTAGTGTGCAACGAGCCTAATCCTACACATATGGGACCGGACACCTGTCGGATTATAGAGAGTGTCCGGACCAGGGCCAGGGAAATACAAGGGCTGGTTCATACCTTTGAAGTTTACGATTTTCCGACATGTGGAGTGGAAACCAGTTTTGACGCCACTATGCTGTCAGAGTGGGTCCGAGAGCGTCCACTGGTCCTTCATTCTTCTATTTGTTCCTGTGTTGTCCAGTGTTACTTGTTATTTTGTTGAAATATTGTGAAAATATTGCATCTCTTGCAAGTATGTCTGCTTGTGCTGTCGCTACCTGTCCAAATTATCACGGGAAAACGAAAGGCAAAGGTGTAATATATTATATGTTTCCAGTATGTCCGAATCGGAATAAAATTTGGATCTCGAAATGTAAAAGGCAAGATCATATAAATGTAAAATACGCTAGGATATGTAGTGATCACTTCAGGCCAAGTGATTACATGGATGGCATGAAGAATCGTCTACTTGGTATAAATCAAAAGAAAATTTTAAAACCTGATGCAGTTCCGAGTGTCAACTTGCCATTGCAGGATAATGGGGAAGAAATTTCGTGTAGAAGTGAGAGGGAAAGGAATAGAAGTATTTTACAGGAAGCAAAAATTAGATTAAAATATCTGAGTCCTAAAAAAGTATGTGAAACGCCAGCTATGGAGCCGTTTACTACACCTACAACCAAAAACATTTGCTCATCCTGCTTTGTAACTCAAAAAGAAAATGCATTACTTCTGGAAAGAATTAGATTTCTTGAAAAAAAACTTGAAAAGAGAAAAGAGGAGACTAAGAAAAATCAGAGAAAAAAAATAAAAGAAATGAAAACGAAAGCTCAAATTGGCCGTATTTTAACAGAAAATAAAAGTTAAAAAAGTAAACTGGAATAAGTATCGAAGAAAGAAGAAAATTTTAAAAAATATCTTAACATCAACATAGATAAATGCCGTAATAGAAAATAAAAACAAAATCAAGTGTACAGCAGAAGATATTTCGAGACATTTAATTATTCGATTCGATTAGGTCTTATTTATATTGGCGAAATCAGACAGGTATACGATTTCCCAATGCTAGCACATTAAAGGGATACTGTTCAAAATTTTTTTGTAGACCTGGTATGCTTCTTGATGTTTATGAAAAAAAATATATTAAATATATATAAATGTATTATATTTATTATATTTATTACATATTTTAAGTATAGTTATGAAATGAATGCGTAAAAACGTATGTCTGCTTCGCAAGTATTTACAATGCATTATTTTGATAAAATTTTTTCTCTCAAATAAATAAAAAAATAATAGAGGTAAACAAACAATCCATTTTATTTAAAAGCAAATATTTAATAGTTTGAGCCAGTCAACTTTTTCAATGAGTGGATAGTGTAAGCCGACAGAAGCCGATTTTCATTTTTTTCTTTTCCCATATATATTTTGTGTCAAAAAAAGTCTCAAATAATTTATTGAAATGGCCATGTATCTGATTGATCTCACACCAAATACTGGCATCCAATTTTAAATATTTAAGTGAAAAAAGAAGAAATAACATTCACACCAAAACCCTTACAGTAAAGGGAATTTCGCATTTTCGAGAGCGCCATGTCAGCATGGTGACGTCACAAAATTCCCCCACTGGTTCTTCGCTGAAGCCTCTATGAACCAGCCCTTATATTTCTCTGGCCCTGGTCCAGACTATAGAAGGTCAATAGAAAAATCATTACTGAAAAGGGAGAAGTTTGAAGTTTTAACAAGAAAGGAATGACTCATCACCAAATAACATGTTCCAACAGGTGCGTCGGATTAGAGGGAGTCTACTGTAATTCTTTTATCGCTTCTGCCTCCATGAAATGTACTTACCAATCTACACTTCTGACGCCTTAATAATTTTTTAAAAGAAACTACTGGACAAATCTCATTTCATTTGTTTATGCTATATATTTACCCAGTTATCCAACATTCAGACAACTAGTGTCATGGTTCTCCAGAGTTGTAGGTAAATCTGTATCTTTTTTTTTCTTTCCACTTTCTGTATCTTTAAAAATCAGTATCTTTCTTTCACAAGATGCACAACTCTAACAAATTAAGTTTCATTTTTTTACAACAGAAAATTGACCAAGACATTTCACAGATGATGACTTAATAAAACTTTATTTTGTACTCAGAGTTCATTAAGAACAATATAAATAATATATATCAACATTTTCAAAAATGAGCAAGTTTAGAAGTATGGACAAGAAGGCACATTAACACACGATTTCAAAGGATATAAAATGAAATGTAAAAAATTATAATAACATTAACAAATTAAATAATGTGTAATATTCAAAATGTTTTGAATAAATATCACAGACATGGAACAAACTTTTATTTTGATCTTAAGTTGCATTTTCCAACTATTTTGCAATTAAATGCACAATTAAAAAGAAAAGGGGGAAAAAATGATGGGCTTTGCATCTGAACTTTTTTTTGGAAAACTATGCTCCCATGGACAGATACATTTAACTGGTTTCATTTCCTAGAAGTTATAAGAATAAAAGAAAAAAAATTTGGTACAATATTTCAAGCCAAGAGCCCTTGAATATATATATATATATTCTGTTATAAAACTGTATATAGCCATTTGGCATTTAACCCTTTCAGGGATGAGATTGGCAAAAAAGCAAAAAGACCGAGATCATTTGCGAGTAAAAAATTTGTACCATAATTTATACGCGAAAGATGTTTTAAGAAGTAAAACATCAGAACATGCAACATGAAAATATTAAACTATAATAATTAATAATTTAATTATTTGTAATTAAGTATGTATAAATAAGAAAAAGAATATTGAATTATTATTAAATCATTCGCATTAAAAGTTAACAAACAAGTTTAACACATCATCAGGGGCATCAGAAAATACAAAATTAGACATTAAAACATATTTACCACCTGTACATCACTGAGATGCAACATTCACCCAACAGAAGTCTGAGAAGAATTATATTTAATAGCCTTGTGATAAAAGTTAGCTAAAAAAATAAATAAAAATAAGGACAAATAATTTCTTTTGCTTCATGCAATTGTGTAAAGTGTATTAGCTCTTTATAAATTATAATAATGTATCATATACTGAATTCTGTTTTATTTCTTTTATTTTCATACTTATTGCAAATGTAACGGCACAATGATTTTGCACCTTATAAAGTGAGAGGGGTCGAGAAATTGTACAGTTACAATGACAGATTCATTTAGCATTATTGTGATTTGAAACCCTTTGAAACATTTCCTTAATAGTTTAATTGTTAAAGAAATAGTTTTCTTTCAGTTTTTTATTTGTGTGGCTTTTGTTGGTAACAGAGCTCCATTAACACGCTTCACCCCTTATTTTGGAGGGCTCCTATCTTTGACAGATTTTTCTTCAATAAAAGATGTGTTTGCATCCTCTGCAAGTTTATTTTCAGTAGAGGCTAAAGTTTTTGCACAGTCTTCATTGGTATCTCTTTGTTTAATTATTGACATAGTTGTCGGGACTACATTATCTCTAGAATGCCTAGGTAAATCATCGGTTTTATTTCTTATTTTGAGATTTTTTTATGCCTTATTCTCTGCTTTTTTGCTGCATTTGCACACAGCCTTTTAGCCGCCTCTTTTGACAGGAGTTTTTTTTTTTATGTAGTTTAGTTATTTGTTTTTCTTCTATTTTTATTTCTTCATCTTGGGATGCCCTACAAGATGATCTGAAGTTTTCAACTAACATCAGCAGAAATCACTTTTGTTCGGCTGTGCCATGGCTAACGGGTCCCCAAGGGCAATTCATTAACAAAATATATTAGAAAAAGTCTAAAATCTTAAACATCACATTGATGAATTGCCCTTTATTATCCATCATTGATGGGGGTATCACCTCGACCAAGAGGCTCATTGTGGCCCGTTTTTGGCAAGGATCATGGATGTTATGACCAGATAATAACATCTTTAAAAATCTAATGCTAAAAGAATGAAATTTGCAAATTTTCAGTCCAAAAAGGACTTATTTCATTATTTAAAAAAAATCTTGCATCTTATTGCATCTTTCAATACCAGGAAAAAGAAGAAAAATCTAAGCAGATAATTTTTATATAAGTATTAGTTGTTCTGTTCAATAATTAAACATTAGGTTATTTTTAATGCTATTTCATTTTTTATAAAAGGAATATTAAAATAAATTTTTTTAACCAGATAAGCAGTTTTCCTGAAGTCTATATGATATGGTTATAATACAATTAGTGATTTGGTCTTGTAAAAATACAGACCTAAATAAAAACCCAAAAGAAAATAAAATTTCAAAAAATGGACAGAAAATAAATGTAGAGTGGGAAAAGATTAAAAGTCTTTGGCGAGGAATCTATAGCACTAATTCAAGAATTTGATGGCTTGCAGTCAAAAACACTGTTAACCATTTCAACATAACTTGCGAGTTAGTGTCTCTTGATGGCATACATAATGAGAGTCTTTTCTCTGCATGGCAGGTCACAAAGCACTTTGATTTTGATATCAGCACCGCAAAACTTGAGATCACAACAGACCACATGTTTAAAAACATTTCCAACATGTGCGTTAAGTGACAATGTGTATGAATTGTGGAATGTTGCAAGCAGATATTTGAAAATGGGGCTGCTGCAATCGCACACTCTAGAAATCAGTCCAAGAAGCCCAGTCCTTCTCCTTACTGGAATGGCTAGAGACGAGTCGCCACGGAGATTCATTCTTTGGCAGCTGATGTTTAGGATTTTGACTTTGTTCCATTGAGAGAAAAAGATGAATATCACAGCTAAATCCTCTCATGCTGGCACCAATTACAAAAGCTGATAAAAAATATATTCCACAACATTTAAATGGTACAGGAAAAATGTCTTCGTGACTAGACAAAAGCAAGCCAACAAGGGGCACTAACAATGTCGGAGAGATGAATCGAAGTTTAAGAGCACATGATGCAGATATCATTTTGAGAAGAAAAAAAATTATTCTCAAAAGATGATCTACTTGTAGGAAATAAAACTCAAGTTGCAACACATTGCCTTTAGACTTTTCACAGGGATTAAAAATACACTCATTTTGCACACTGTACACACAGTCACATATATTTTAACATTCATTTATTAAAGCTTCAGAAATGTCAAGAGCATTTTTTTGGAGTTTTTTTTTTAAATATTTTTTTAAAATAAATATGATCAATCTATCAAGGGAAAAGAAAGCAATTTCTTTTAATATCGGATAAAAAAAATCAGACAGTTTTTGAATAATTTCAATACCCTTGAAGAACTTCCAATTTCTTTGACAGATTTTTTTGAACAATTTTTTTAAACAGATTCATAAATAAAACAACATAATCAGGCAATTCAAAAATAATATAAAAAAGCAAATTTATAAACAAAAATGAGAAAGAACTAAAAGTAAAAATATGAAATATATACATGAGAATAGGAACCAATACTTTTAGTCAACACTTGCTAAATTTCAATTTGGTCAACCAGTGACCAGTATGCTGATTTTCATCACCGGAAAACAACCAAAACAGAGCTACAATTCGAGCACGTAAATTCAAAAGGAATGTCTGGGGAATAATAAAAACTTTGTACGGAAATAAAATATACTAGTCATCTATTTTTCTTCTTTTTTTTTTACATAATTTTAGAGAATACCAACTATAATACAAATAAATTCCTATTTATAATACATATAAGGTATATGAGCAAAATTTTCGTTCATTTCTTAATAAACTCTACTTTCTATAAATACAAAAGGGGGAAAATTTCTTAAATGGCAAATATACAAGTTCCTGTAGATATCTTATATCAACAAATATTAAAACTAACAGTTTAACAACAATTTGGAGAAACATTTTTTCATAAATCAAATATACAACAATTTGGATATATATTTTTCATAAATCAAATACATGATTTTGATGACTTAGAAAAGCAATTCTCTCTTTCCCCCTTAAATTAATGCACATACACATATAATATTTGACAAATCTGAAGCTTTAATATGCATATAAAACAATATAACAAAAAAGAGAAAAAGAATGACTCATATCTGAATTAAACTGTGTTCACCTATTGCAACCATTTGTGAACATAATTTGAACACAGTAATTCAAAAAATGTCAATTACAAACAAGGCTTGGATATACTGCATATAAAACTGAAAGCTGCACAAAAAGTTTGATTTTATTTTACAATTTTTTTTAACCCTTTCAATATTAAGAAGTGTCACAACTAACAGTACTAATTATTACAAAATGGAACAGTTAGTAAAGTGCGACTATTAATGTTTTCTAATATAAGTATTTCATTAGTTTTCAAATGTCACTAACTTTTATTTTATAATCCACAAACAAGAAAAGCCAATTTTAAAACATTCTGCCTTGTTGAAACCAGTCTTAAATAAGTATCAGAGAATTTCATGCAGTATGTATACTACTTTAAATCTCAGAAATATGCTAATTCTTAAGTTATACTATTAATATATTTAATAAGGAACCCTAATTATTATTAAATAAGTTACTTCATATCTAACAAAAACTATAAACTATAAGCTTACAAAAAAAAAAAATTGGGGGGTTCAAAAAAATCAAGTTTATTTTCTTTAAAAAAAAAAATCTATTTTCCAAAAATGTTAACAGAAAACATCCAGTATATATACAATTTTTAATTTAAACTATTCACTTACATTTCTTTTAGCTTTTATTCAATGTTGTTTTTCTTTTATTTACCAGAAAATAAATAAAAATGCTACACAAGTTTTTGCTTTGTTATAAAAGACATTTTCAATATTTGAACTCGACAAGAATTCAAAATTCTTCTTACAAGGAAAATTCTTCCAAAGATAAAAAACATGTCCATCATACAGCTCATGAATGACGATTAAATATGAATATTTACAGTTGCTTATGATTTGTCACGTGATTTTTGGATTTTCATTATTAATAAAGTTCATATTATGAATTTGATCTTCACATTTAAGTAAAAATTTTAATAAGCAATAAATTATTTTATCATCCATAAAATAAGTTAAGAATAGAAAGTATACGTCTCAAACCTCATTTTTCTAAACCTGAAACCATTAAGTTAAGCAGCTTAAAAATTTAACATTTTGAAATGTTAAATAAAGCCTATAATTAAAATATTAAGCAGTTTTTGTTCTAAATTTAACAATCTCATGTTATTATGCAATTAACTTTTAAAAATGCAACATAGTTAAACAAAAAATTAAATGCAGTTATCAAGATCATCAGCTACCTATCATAAGATGCTACAAATTCCTTTAATCACAGTAATAAGTTATATCTGAACAGGTTTGAGTATTAAATATAAAAAGCCTATAACAAAAAAAGTTACCACTCTAATACTTTAGGAACTTAGCCAACTAATTCTGTTATAGGCTTTTTAATGCTATCACAAAAATTCATACCTGTTCAGAATATTCTTTTCATTACTGTACAATAAATTTAAATTTTCATTAAAAGAACACTATAATTAAAATATACAGTAAAATTTCTTAAAAATTTCACGACTTAATATTATGCAAAATGACATATTTAAAAACCTTGGAAGAATAAACACGAGAAAGACAACCACAGAAATACTTGCTAACAAAAACCAGACTTGTAAAAACATGGCAGAACATTATATCCAAGCCTTGTTGATGAAAATATTCAATATTTATACACTAATCAAATATATTAAATCCATTAAGTAAAATGCTCAGGGTTGGAACTTAACTTGTGAATAAACAGTTCAATAAAATGTTCTTTTAAAAAGTCTAATTTTTTTGGTTCTTTTTTTTCAATATTTTTTTATAAATTTACATTGAAGAATACAGATATATATTAAGAATTACATTCATTAAATAATAATTACTACTTTTCAGAGTATAAAATACAAAATCAATTTCACATATTTGTTAAACTTTTAAAAATTACAAGAGGAACAAAAAAAAATATTTTTTCAATATGATGACTAAAAGATACAGAATTTGGAGGTATTTATTATTAAAAATTAAATTTTTACAAGAGCAAACTCTATATTTTTGAAAGACTGCTCTTCAAAACAAGTTCCTTCTCAGTTCTTTCTCCTCATATTTTGTATATTTTTTAATGTTTAACGAAACCAACCCTAAGCATCCGTAAGCATCAAATGTAAAAAGAGTCCTTTGATGAAGTGGCACACGCATTTATGATTGAACTTTTAACAGAACCTTCAAAGTATTTGTCATTTCGATGCAGCTCAGCTCTTCTGATCCCAATCTGTTCTCTCGATCGCTCACCCAGTGGTTAGGAGGTTTGGGCAGCTCCGTGGGGGGTGGCCTTTTCCAAAACTTGGCACCAGCGTAGAATCCATCAGCGCTATCAAGCTGACTGGGTGACAGTCTGGACGGACTATACCTGGTCGCAGAACCTTTTGGAAGCGATTTGCTTCGATTCTCAGGTGCTCTGCACGGCGGAGGGCTTTGGAAATTCAGCGGTGGAATATCAACAGGCGTTGACATCCGTTTCTTGGTTTTTATTGTGCGACGAGGCGGTGTCACCAAACTACATAGTGCAGAATTCAGATTAAGATGAACGCCGTGCTGAACAATTTTCATATAGTTACAGCCTCCGTCGATAGTTTCCATCATTTTTAGTCTAGCAAGATCCACAAACGCTCTACTTTCGATTAATAAGGTCAGCTGTTGCAATGGCTTTCTGCAGATTTAAAATCAGCGACAGAAAGCCTATCAATCAAATTACTGCTCAAACTTCTGAATACTTCGTTTAATTAATGTCAGGCTGCTTCTAATGCACCTAGTAAAAAAACTGGGCAAATCTGTATAACCTTCCAACTGACAATCAATGTACCACGTCACCGTTACACTTTAGAGAGTAAATCGAACGAAAAAAGCAACTCAAAGAAATAAAATCAGAAATTACCCTTTCCGATGGAAGACACAATCCAACTCCTTCACTATCTCACATCCAGACGAACAGTTCATAAAAATGATCTATTGTAAATGACTATACATTATTTACATGAAATATAAACATATCACGGATAACAAAGACGCTACCACATCCTTTATCCTCCCTCTTTTCCTGTTCTACTCAATGTACATGTACTTGTTTTCTATATGACCTTTTTATATCCAACCAATGAGATTGCTTCAGATATAGCACGTGACTGCAGCATATGCGGTACACCTCTGACATAACCTTTTAGAAGTAAACAGAAACATTGTTACTTTCGGTTTTTCTTTTCTTTTTGCCAATTAATTGAAAAATGTATCAATAAGCTTAAAACCTCCTAATTTGATAGTTGTCTAACTGGTGAAAGTAGAATTTCTCTAAAAGGATATGTAAAAATGAAACAACTTAAATCTTTGATTCTGATTTTATTTTATTTAATGATGTCGCACTTGAATTATGCTTGGACCAGGAAAGAGCTACTGATATTTTATAAACGATTCAAAGCATCATTAGGATATTATTTAAATTAAATTTTCATTTTTTTTATCCTTAAATTATAGAACGTGTTGAGTCAAATCATGCAGTGTGCTGTAACAACCAACTGAAATCTATCATCATGTTAATTTGATTGACATTATCAATTTAATTTTGCAATGAAAGCAACACCGATGAAATAGATTTCAAAGCTTCTTTACCATTTCCAGTTATCCCAAGGGAAAGATGTTAAGGTGTATGCATTAAAATCAAACTAATTTATTGACTTGTATCAAATAAATGGGCTATTAATTATCTAATTCATTTTGTCATTTAAATATTAATCACCAAAAATGATAAGTCTAGAAGAAATTTTTACAGTGGAAGTAGTGTGGTTGTGAGTAATAAAATTGTCCTCGATGCAGCTATGGATCTTCCCTGTTAAATCGTCACCTCCGATAGGTAAGAAAGCCTTACAACGGGAGGAATGACGTCACGCCACTTAGGCCAATACATGGCGCGCTGAATCTATACGACCGGAGACAGCACAGCTATCGGCCCTATTCTGGTACCCCGGTTGGATTGTGAGCGTTTCCCCTTTCGACCGCGGGGCGTTAATGGCTTTTTCACGACCGAAAGAAGTGGTCGTATTCTCGTACCTTGGTCGTTTTGAAGGTATGGCTTTTCGCTAGGAAGTGAGGTATTTCTGCTGCGCGCTCAGCAAATCAAGCGATCGGCATGAGCTATTTTTGTTTTATGGTTTCAGTTTGAGTTTTGAATCGCCAGAAGAACAATGACGAAGCGTACATCTGCTTCCCAATTCGAAATTAAGTTGGATTATTTTGAAAAATTTCCAAAAATTTTAAGTGGGAAAGTTGATCCCATCTTTTCAAAAGACACCAAGGATAAGAGATGGGAAGATTTAACTTCTGCTCTTAAACGCATCTTTCTTCTTTCATAAGCCCATTGTTCCATTTATCTTTTACAAAATATACATTTATAATAATATTATCCATTTATAGAACATAAATGCAGTCTTTTTTCAATATATTGATGTAATTTTACCTGTTTTCTAGAGAGTGGAAAAGTAATAAACTTTCTTCCATGCCAATTATTTTAACATGAATAAATCTTATAAATTAATATTCCCTACAAATCATTTGTTTATTTTTCCAATTATTTTATTAATAATTTGATTTCATGTACATAGTTGTTGCGAGACAGTATACAAATATTATATACTTATTTGAACAATTGGTGATTAGAAAGTAAAATCAAATAAGAGCCAAGGCATTCCCATTCTAATAAAACACTGAACAACACACAGTTTTCAAAATTAAAATAATATAAGGAAATCCATGCCAACACCGACTTATTTTTCTGTCTTCTGATGCCAAATGCTTCAGTTATCAATTCAAGAACTTACAAATACTGCATGAGTGTAAACATTATAAATGTGATTTTAATTTATAATGCAATGCAAACTTTCGGTGTGAGAATTTCCCACTTGTTGAACAAAGTAAGATAGGTGTTTTTACCTAGTTCTTTCATAACAGACACCATTTACATTATATGTTAAACATTTTAACTTAAAAGACAAATAAAAGTCCTTTTTGTAAAGAAGTATTATTAATATGTGCACATCAATAAAGTGTCTTTTCTATTTTATGTATATAGTACTTCATACCAGTTTACTGCTTATAAGTAAAGAGATACACACACAAAGTTACTGATGTTAGAGAAGGCCAGAAAATTCTGGAACACAGAAATCACAATTCAGTACACAAATAAAAAAGTGTCTTTTTTATGCAATATACTAAAAAGATAATATAAAGTGAATAATATTAACTAAATAAAGTTGAAATCTTTTCTATTATAATTTCCATTCTTTTCACAAACAAGAATTACTTTTTAGAATTTGTAGTTTTGAACTTTGTTTTCGAACACTTAGTGTATTTTTGAAGTACTTATCTAAAAATACATTTATAGATTACACTTCTCTGCAAAAAAAAAAAATTTTGAGCCCTTATACCATTACTTCTAATTCTTATGTAAAACGACCTCCTAATCCAAATATGACCCCCATTTTGCCCCATCACCCACCGTTTTCTCGGCACGCCCCCCCCCCATCTGTATCACTTTTCGGTAATTTTATGCCCATGAATTTGATTTGCAGGAGGGAAGCATTATTTTAACCATTAAATGTCTTCTGAGGTGCTACAGAGGTGAAAAGTTCTAAAATATGAACATTTGTAGCAAGGGGGGGGGGGGGGTTTTGGGGGGGTTTTTCCCCTTTAAATTAAAAAAAAAATCAATAAAAATTATCGGTTTTTCTGGAGGGTTTTCGTAATTTTTTCACTTATTTTCTACATATTCCAGCTTCCAGCCCCCCCTTTCTTTCCTCACCCAAACAATAAAAGAATATATATCAACAATTTCGGCTAAAAGCGGGTGAGGGGCAAAGGTCCCGAAGCCCCCACAAGAAAGTTTGGAAGATTCATTGTACAACGTTGCCGTTCTTTATTTTTATCACTGTTCTGTAATTTTATGGCCATGAATTTGATTTGGAGGGGTAAAGGATTATTTTAACACTCAAATTTAAAAATATAATATATAATAAATAATAATAATAATAGATAATATAATATAAAATATAATAAATGTAATTTATAATATAGTATCTTCATCTGGTGCTTGCTTACCTCTTGTACCCTGAAGTAGAAGTTTTTCGTACCAATGACCAGCAATATTCTGCCAACATGCTCGCATTCCACTTCCCTGAAAATCTCCTCCCGAACTAAGCAATGTCTCGATGGAACCGTTCCCCGTGTTGATCCGAAACTGCTCATAAATTTTCAGGGAAAAGGTCCAGGTGTGAGTGAAGGTAAAGCACTTTAAGCGACATGTTGCACAGCATGGCCTTGCACGCTGGCAGCAATTCCTCGACATGAGCGACAAAATCGTCACTTTCTTTGCTACCCAAAAAGTTCATACACACGTTTTTGAATGCAAGCCATGCTCGCTTTTCTTTGCGATTCAGGTGTTTCATAAACGTTGAATCTTTAAAAAGTTGTCTAATCCCCATGAAAATTCCTTCCTTGATTTTAGCCTCACTAAGACGAGGAAATTTAGTTTTCAAAAATTTAAATCCATCACCTTTCTTATCCATTGCTTTCACAAACTGTTTGATCAATCCGAGCTTGATGTGCAAAAGCGACAACGTTGTACAGTGAATCTTCCAAACTTTATTTTTATATATTAATTTTATTTATTATATAATATATTTTTATTTTTAAATTTAAGTGTTAAAATAATCCTTTCCCCCCTCCAAATCAAATTCATGGCCATAAAATTACAGAACAGTGATAAAAATAAAGAGCGGCAACGTTGTACAGTGAATCTTCTAAACTTTCTTGTGAGGGCTTCGGGACCTCTCCCTCTCATCCGCTTTTAGCCAAAATTGTTGCTATATATTTTTATTATTTGGGGTGTTTGGGTGAGGAAAAGGGGGCTGGAAGCTGGAATATGTAGAAAATAAGTGAAAAAATTGTGAAAAACACCAGAAAAACCGATCATTTTTATTGATTTTTTTTAAATTTAAGGGGTCAAAACCCCACCCAAATCTCCCCCCTTGCTACAAATGTTCATATTTTGAACTTTTCACCTCTGTAGCCCCTCAGAAGACATTTAACAGTTAAAATAATCGTTTTCCCCCTCCAAATCAAATTCATGTCCATAAAATTACCGGACAGCGATAAAATTAGGGGGGGGGGGCGTCCCGAGAAAACGGTGGGTGATGGGTCAAAATGGGGGTTATATTCGGATTCAAGAGGTCATTTTACATAAGAATTTGCAGGAATGGTGTCGGGGCCGATTTTCATGCAGAGCAGTGTTATCAAAGTAACATTTTAAGAATTTTTTCATCCCTGTTTATTATCAAAATAATGTTTGAATAAATTTTCAGAATTAAGGCAATTTCTTGTAGATTTTTAAATGTAATAAAGTCATTTTCAAAATCAAAACAAAATTTCTTAATACTATAATTATGAAAAATAGTATTAACTGCATTTGAGATTGAGCAAAGAAGCAGCTGTCCCCCAACTAAATTTAAAAATAAGGCCACAGTTTTCAAGTGTCTTATCTAACAAAAATTTCTTTTACAGGAATCGCATTTAAATTTTTTAACAGCAATAAACACACAATATCAAGCTACATTGGTTAATGGACCTAAAACCTTTCTCCCTAATGCTGTATATTTATAATCAATTTTAATACTTATTCAAATGGAAAGAACTGCATTTTCACATCTAAAATCTAGTAAAAAATTTTAGTCTTTCAACTGCACACAGAGCCATGTTATGACAACTATATACATATTCAAAATTATGCTTACTTTACAGACAAACTGAACTGTATCGAGGTAAAATGGATTATAGTAAATAAAACACATTGAAATATTTAAGAAATAAATTTCTTATTGTTCCTTACTAAAAGAAATGAAGGTTGAATCCTGTTGTTTCGATGAAAGGAAATTAGGGCTATTACAAGCAAATTCATTACTTGTTGTAAGCATAAATATAGCCTTCATTTTATATAATTAACATCTCAATTCCATGCGTATATTCAATACTAACATCTCATTGTCATACTAAAAGAATGTCAAATGTTTTTTGAGTGATAAAGAAATAATTAATTTAGTATTTATAAAAATTAAATTTTGCATCTTAAGATTGAATTATGTAAATTTAGAAACTTTTCATTTTGTATATCTGAAGGATTTCCTTTATAAAATTGAAATAAAATGGTTTAGAAATTTCCTCAGAATCCAAAGATAATGGTTATAATAAGTGTACATGTATATACATATTTAGACAACTGTTTCACAAATTAAGTTAAAAATGAATATAAACTATTATGAAAGGTACGAAATACTAACTGAACATTTATGGAGAAAAATGATTTTGTGTTCATATAAATGAAAATTTGGTATTCCTGAGTATTATTTGAAGTTCCATTATTAAATTCCATTTTAGTTTTGGATTGATGTTCTCTACTCAAGATAAATTTAATTCAAAAAGGCATCTGACTGACTCATACCTAAATATCTATCATTGCCAGCAAAGTGTTGATATGTACCAGAGCCATAAAAATGTAGAGCACATAAGTTATTAAAGAGGTATAAAATAAGGTATAAGTAGAGCACATAAAAGTTATTAAATTCAGCAAGTTTTCACAACATTAAAAACATTACATCTTTATCAAGGAACAAGAAAATAAATTCTTTTATTGTCAGATTTACAATTAATATATAAATATTTGACAAATTTCTTTGAATTAAAACCCAAATAAAAAAAATTGTAATGATATATATGGAATGAGGAAAGTCATTCCACACTCAGTGTTAAAAAAATATAATTAGTTAGTTAGAAACTGCATCATTCTTAAATTTAAATTATAGGGTAGATGCTCCACCAGTTTTGGCCACATTGGATCTGCTTTTCCAATAATTAACCAGTAATTTCAAATAAACTAATAAGAAGCATTCCAACACTTTAAACAATCCATATTTTACTACTAGCTGTGTGGCCCGGCGTTGCACGGGCTATCACGAATAATAGGATATTCCTGGGCGGAGAGAAGTGAGGTCACGCGAGACCTTGGGATCCATATATTTTCATATGCCCCGCCTCCGTGTTTCTCTACAATCAACAAATATTGTCACTTACTTTCCCTAACAAACGTTTCGAAGTTGAACACTTTAATACAAAAAAAGAAAGAAAAAAAGCATGAAAATGATTTTTTCCATCGTTAATAAATCCAAACACAGAAGCTCTCTAACGTGGTCGTCTAAAAGTTTTTTACGTCGACTTCCAACACTAGATGTCGCTGATCGCAACTCGGCGAAAGCGATTTGCCTACGTATCTTGTTACCCTGCATTGCCTTCTCAGAGTTGAAAAAACATTGTACGCATGCGCTCTGACTGAATCTTGGAAAATTTTCTCTGCACATAACGTTGACGATATCATCAGAGCGCATGCGTATTACTATGTAGTTGTAATCGTATATGGGTAATTTCGTTTACACGTGAATAAGCAAAGAGGGGTGGGTGAATGAGCTCCTGTTACAAACCGCTAAACGTGTTTCCTTATCGCTAACAAAATGATAGTAGGATGCTTTACGGCAGGTTCGGCTACTTTTTTTTCGTAAAAAGCCATTTTTAGAATTACATTTATCAAAATAAAATTTTTGAGACCGGAAGTCTGCAACTCGAACTGTGAAATATGCATTTTGAAAATTGAGTCTAAAATAATTTTTTTTTGCTAAAATTTATTTAATTTTCCTTTTTTTTAAGTTAACAAAATACACTGCAATTCAATTATCTATTTTGAATTTTACAATAGCCCTAATTATAATCATAAGATATAATTATTAAAGTAAAAATAAGTGATTTAAAACATTCTTACATATAAATTATCATTTTTCTTTCGTCAGGCAGTATGCTTGGACTTCAAATATTTTATATGCTTAATATGTATGAACAATAAAATTAAAATATATACTTAACAAAAAAGAACAATATCAAGTTTCTAATGAGATTTTGTTGCTGATTTGAAGTTTTCATGACACCATGTGAAGATTTTTTTTATCGTAGTTACATTTAATTTAATTTTTTTATACGTATATTATTTACTAACATAAAAAAGAGTCGCAATTATGCCTTGAAAGAACCATGCTTTACAGAAAATACTTTAAAGAAAATTGGAAGTTCAAATCAATCCGCATGTTGCCGGAATATAGAATGCAGAAAACTGGAAGGCACGCACGTTTCCTAGGCATTCTATTGAAAGCCAAATGACAAAGCGGCAAAGTATGAAAGAAATCGCCCATTCGATTTCATAAGAAATAAAATTAAGTGCAAATCAAAATAAAATTATTTCCTTCCTTGATGTAACATGTAGGTTCACATTTTATTTTGTTTTCTTTACTAAAAAAGACAAAAACTTCAATATGTGTAACTTTGAATTTACTTTACGTATTTTGAATAAAAGATTTTTTATGGCATTTTTATTTTTTCAAAATAACATTTGCATTTTTGAGGAATGCACGTCTTGTAAATAATAGAGCCTTATGATCTTTTTCATACTTTGCCTAAATAGCATTTGTCATTCTATAGAATGGCTAGGTATTATGTACAATGCCTATGGAAAGTATATAATAATTATCATATTTCATTCTTTGCCTAAAAATGCCCGGCATTCTACAGACTGCCGGCGTTTCATACATTGTCAGTAAAACCTGTAAGAAATAGAAGAGTGTCGTTTTCATTCTGGATTAGCATACATAATATATATAAAGAAACTCAATTCCACTGAAGATCCGTCGTGTATGGGGCCTGTTGCGCGCTAAATCATACGTAGTGGCCAAACGTCCTCCCGTTGGTGTGGCGTGGAAGTTTGGAGAGGGGGGTGCCAGCTCAGGTGTCGTCCTCGTCATCTGACCGTGGTTCAAAATTACGAGGTCCGTCCCAAAATAGCCCTCGTGTCGCTTAAAAACGGGACGTTAATATAACTAAACTAAACTAAACCTATCGAATGGGGAACTTCAGCATTTTTTAAAAACACATGAAAGCCATCCGTATTTGTAGAAAAATTCATTCTAATTTCAAATATGCAAGTGAAATTTTACAGAAAAAATTATTTATTTAAATTTTGAGAGCGAAAGATGCACTGAAATAGCAGGAATCATGATGCAATCCGAAACGCACTCTCATTGGGCGAGTAGATTCTGACGTCGAGGGTGCCTTCCTTCGCATACTTCTCTTTCGCTAGTTCTGTATTCTGCTTTGAATCAAAGCGTTTGTACCAGCTAACATTTTGAAAGTGAAGTTTTTAGCTTTTCTACTACACAGCGTTCAATTTCACAATGGATATTGGTTTTGTACAAGCTAAATCGGATAATTTGAGACTCTTCCGCGAATCGTATCGTCAGCCCTTTATTTAAAAATGCCTTGAAAGAATGTGTATCTCTCTGAATGCAACAGATTTTCCAACAATCAGCACTCAAATGTGACACAGTATTCTGTAGTATTTTTATGGATCTCTTTGAAAGCTTCGGAACAAAGCAAGCTACTCACTTTCTATCAGTAAAGTCCTGATCGCTTACTTATTTTATTACAAGGGAATGAACACAAATGTTTTGTCAGTACATGTGTCTGTAATTATTCAGTTCCGACAAAGAAACTGGACACAAAATGCCGGCTCGTAAATTATCTCATAAGAAAAGTTGTTTTGATCTTCCCTTCAGTTACCGGAACAGGGTTCTATACTATACAGAAAAGGATTCGCCTCAGGAAAACCTGAGAGGTTTTCGAAACCATCAAGCAACAATAAATTGCAGAGGGGCCCTCGGGCATTCCGAGAAGACGCTGCGATTTCTGTTGCACAAGCAAGAACGAAGAGATAAGAACCTGATTTTGCATGCTGTATTAAATTTCGTATGCCTACAGAAAAAAAAAAAAAAAATCAGGAATTTATTTCAGAAGTTCCGTTCAAAATAATTTCAGGTACGGCATTTTTTTAAAAACACACCTGTGCCTTTTAAAAATTAATTTTATTTTATATAGTTTTATTCTACTACGCTTTATTTTACTATATAAATTATTTCCTTTGTACTATTATTAATTTTAAAATACTAGTTTATACTAATTAATATAAAATCTGGTAAAAATAACTTATATAAAGAAATACACTAAAAAATTAAAAATGATAAAACTGTAACCACTTTCGTAAATTGCAAAAAAAAAAAGAAAAGATACGAACAAAGTATCTGTAAGTAGTAAGCCTTCTTTACTGAAAAGTAAGTTTTTTTCATTATGTTAGTTAATTTTTGAATTATATAAAAAACTATATAAATTCATAACAATATTCAAACCAGACCAAATGCGACTGATCCAGGAATTTAAGTGCTGCCATCAACAAACTTGAGATGCACGATGAGATAAATTTATCCCACCTTTTCTCAACTATAATAATTGATGAGCAAACTAACTTTTGAAGACTAATTTTGATTTTAATGCATTCATTGAATATAAAGAATTTATTTTGAATCAAAAGTTAATTCTGCTAATTATTTTGTTGAATTACAAATGAAAACGAATTTTACTATAAAAAAAGTCGTGAATTTAAATTAATTTTTAAGATATGCATGTTAATTTTCAATAGTACTGGTAATTTTTAAAAAAATATAAGAAACATTCGAATATCCATTGAAAAAATATATGCTATAAATTAACATGAGCAAGTTTTTTTTTTAAAAAAAAAAGATTCTTAAAGAAGGTGGGATCTTCTATATTTTTACCCTTTGAGGGGCAATGGCCTCTCAAAGGGCAAAAAAAAAATAAATTCCATGTAATCAAATGGGAAAAAACTAATTAACTTTAACTATTTGCTTTAAAATATCTTAATTTTTTTGCTGCTAACATCACCTTATACTTCTTTTAAAAACAAAAAAGATATCGAATTCTGAATTTACTGTGCTTCATGATATACAATTATAATAGGTATAATATAGATTAATAACTCACATCAAAATTATTTCCACAGACATGACGAATGTTACTTGCTGATAATTCCGGATTTAGCTTCGGATCTCTCTTCATCGCTTTACACCACTTTTTGCGAATAACATAATTTTTTGGCACATTGATAAATAATTTATCGGGTGCCGTTACAGTTGTATTACGACATTTAGGAACAATACAATACTTGTATATTTCCGACATTATTTTATCTGATGCGATAGTCGGAAAGTATAGAAAAAAAGCGAATCTCTATAGAGTGCGAACGGGAAGGAAGAGTGTTTCTCCCCGTCTGGCAATTTTGACGTCAGACCCGTTTCGCGCCAAAATGTATCGTTTTTCCCGCGTTTTCTGAGAGGCGAACTTTGATTGCAAATTTAAAAAAAAAAAAAACTGTCTAGAATTTTTTTAATGTTATTGTTCGTTTCGAAGCATTTTAAATCGATTTAAAAAAATTGAAAAAAAATGCTGAAGTTCCCCATTAAATATGATGCATAGATGATAGGCCAGGAAGGAGAGACGTGAATAATTTCTGATAAGTTAGAACCATGACTGTCTAAAATCCAAAATATTATTGTTTTATTTTTTTCCATCTAAAACGTATTTCTGTTCTGCATACTTCTAAAAATCTTGTAATATAAATGAGAGTAAAAAAAAAAGGACTTAAATATGCAACAATATTTAACTCTGACAAAAAAAAATTAATTTGCGACATAAAAGCAAATTAAATTCCAAATCATTTTAATGCTGTCTTTTCATTCAATTGAATTCCTTGAAAGTACAACCCGAAGCTGATAATTTTATTTTCATAGGATTCGCTAACAACGTGACACATATCTGAATTGACATATTAAATATTATCAATAATGAAATAAGCAGAAACAGTTAAGAAACATATTTCAATTATATAATTAAATTCAAAATTATAAAAGAAAATTACGAACTGTTTTACTGCTACAATTTTCAGTAAAAGCATTTATAAAAAACTTAAATTAATATCCTTATTCCATTCTTTACTTGCAAGCCAACTTTTTTACTGTTTCGTTTACGAAGTATATAAGGAGAAAGTCTTGCAATCGCCAAAAAATTCGAACTCGAGATGTTGACGAATCTCCACGTTTTAGACCTCCCCGAGTCCGAATAACACAATTTTGTTATCATGTCTGTCTGTGAACATGATAATAATTTCATACATAATAGCATAATTTTCATTTTAGAATAAGTTCTAAACACACAATGATAAACATAAAAATACAGCTTAAGGATATATGCATACAGATAATGTTCCAAAAATAATCATTTTAAAATTTATATCTCTAAAGTTAAAGTGCTAAGATCCCCCCCCCCCTTCTGTTTGTGTTCTTACTGTTTTTTAAAGATTAACAAACCATACAAAATAATGAAATATTAACTTTTGATGAGAAGATTTATGTAGTGTTGTCAGTGGCGTAGTCAGAAATAAATATTGAGGAATACATTTAGACTGAGAAATTAATTTTGGGGTTGCATATAACTTGTAAGTTTAAAATTTCCATTAAAAAGCAAGCATAATTTATAAATAAAAATTAACTTTGGGGGTGCATAAGTCCCGTTGCACACCTCTGGCCGACTTGATACATCACTGAATGATTAAAAAAGAAACAATTGACTAAAATACAAATTTTCAGACAGTAACAATCTCAAAACAGTTACGAGCTTTAAGAAAGAAATATTATTTGGCGCTTACGATCAATTTCAAATTAAAAAGGGCAAGGAAAATAAATATTAAGCGTAACTTTTTTTTCAGAACAGGAAAAAGATATTTACCCTAAATTTCTTCGAGGGATGTATGCTCTCTCGCAGCACTGTATTCAGCCATTTTTTCCCCGCAAATCCTTATCCTTTAAAAGGCTGAATACATAAAATTTGGAGCCGCTGGTGTCATTCTGTAACTAAACATTTGAAAACCTTTTCTCATTAAATTAATTAACTTCAAAGAAATAATTCTAAAGTAAGCAGGACTTTAATTACGACCACACACCGACAACTTCCATAAACAAATGACGAATATCGCCAAATTTTTTCCTACCAGTATAAGAAACTGCGGGTAATCGGTCACCAAGTTTGTGACGCCTAGTCCGATAAAGGGTAAACAGCTAGTAACCCTCGGAAAAGCCTAAGGCCCGGTGCACACCAGCCTATTTATGTCTTTGAGCGGTAAAATATAACAATCGTAACCCACGTGCCCCTTTGATGCTGTGGAGCATCTGGGAGGGGCTGAGGTCAGAAAAATTTTGTATCGTAGTGACGAATGTCAAACCTCATGGCTTATGTAAACCAAAACACTTTAACTTTACAGACTTTCCTCACTTGACAGTACGAATCATAAAGAACACTACAATACTTTCGATAATTTAATAAAAAAAATACAATGAAATAACTAGGTAAGAAATGTTTTCGACCGCGTCAAAGCTACAAATAAGTACAACTGGAATGACTAGAAAAGTAGGAAAATTTTCGAGCCTGTCCAGCCAGAAAGCAATGTTGTCACGATTTTATTATTATTTTTTTAAAATGAAAATTAAGAACAAACAGTTGAAGTGATTTTAAATAAAATCAAGAATTTTGGTATAGCTCTGGGGCAGCCCGATAGCCCACCCCCACCCCTTCCGGATTCGCACTGAATGGAGGTGTAGGTTAAATTCATCTGAATTCTTCAACCACATTCGTTCTCCTGATTCTTTTAAGGGTTGACAAAATCCATTACTAGAAATAGTAGATGACTTATTCATACAGTATGAATTTTTTTTTTTAAGTAGTCGCACGGGCCCCCCGGGGGGGGGGGGGGGAGGGGGGGGGGGGCTGTAGTGTGACACAAATGGGAGCTTATGACTTTTTCGGCATATGTGCATACCTGATAGAAAATGGCAACAATCTTCTGTCATCCCTCCATTAGTCAGCTGATGTCTCTCTTTGTAAAATTAGTCTAAATTTAATGAAAATATATTAAAATGTCAACTGAAAAATCTCCACTACTAAATAATGAAAATGATTATAATAACTTGCATTATGGTCATTCATCAGAGGGTATGTGTTTTTGAAAGAGTTTACTTAATAGAATTCTAAAACTGCATTTCGTATTGTAAACAATTTCCATCCTTTTCTAGTTATATAAATAATGTGTTTACTTTTATTACAGTGTAATGAATGGAATGCATTAAAGAGGCTGCTTATTTCTAAAGATAATGGGAACAATAATATAATTTTTCATTAGTACTTTGCCTGCAGAATTAAATATCCCGTCATTTGTTTTCTTTTCATGATTGTCATTGTGTCAAAATTTCTGGTTTTAGTCGTCTGCATAGTCTGTTTAAGCTTGAAAAGATTGCGTTTATTTTATCTAATGTTCAGCTTGGGTATTTTGCTTTTTGAAGTTTCGTAAACCTTTCCATGAAAAAGAATTGTCAGTGTCAGTTTGTCGTTCGGAAATCGTCAAATTATGAATATGGAGGAAATTTAAATTGATTATTATTTTCACATTCGTAGCATTCTTGGAATTTTTAACAATTTTTTCAGTTTAATAATGGTTAGTCAAAAAATATTGGGGTTTTTTTTATTGGAATTTTTTAAAAAAGAAGTTAGGAAAATTCAATAAACTTCTAATTAAGAAGAATTTATTTGAAAAGTTAAAAGAGTAAGAATATTAAATTTCTTCTTTATTATGAATTCATTTTGTTTCTTAACGAAAAATTTATCTGTGTTCTTTTATTAAAAATGCTTATTAATATATTGTTTTCTGAAGTAATTTTGGTATTAAAGAAACAAAGCAGGCAAACAAATTTTTAGTATGAAAGTGGTTTAGACATCAAAATCTGAGAGGATATATATTCATTTTCAATTTATTTCAAATATACATACAAACAGAAAGCTTTTTTTTTGTTGTATGGGCAAATTTTATACCTTGAATAAATTTTTGGTATTTGTTTATATCTCTGCTCACATTTTCTTGCTAATTTTCCTCATGACTTTTTTTTTCCAATTTTAAAGTAAATGTTTTTGTCTCACTATCAGAAATCTCTTATTTTTCAGGTAGATAACAATACAAAAATCAATAATTCCTATTGAAGTATACAGGTTTTTAACCATCTTGTAAAAAGTGTTTCTTTACTGATACTTCTGGCAATACATTTTTATGGTAAATTTTTCAGTTGAGGCTTTTAATTTTATAAATAAGTTTCATTTTATATCTATAATTTTCTCTTGTGTATCTAGTGATTTATAACACTAATCATTATAAAAATATTTTCTTTAAGTGTAAATTGATTATGAAAATGAGTTAAATCATAGGGTAAATATTGAGAACAAAAGTTAATACAAATGCCACCAAGAGTATCTTTTATTGCCAAAAATTTATGATCAGAAATTATTAATAAATGGCTAGTTTCTCTCTTAATTACATTTAAAAAAAGATTAAAGAATTCCAAGATTTGGCTCTGTTTGTACTTGTGGAAGATGTAGATAGTATACAAATAATGTGAAAATAATTTTGTATAGAGCTGTCTCTGCTTGAATACTTAGATGACTAATGTCTCAGAAAGTTAAGAACTTTATAACCTGTCAGAAGATGAAATTTCTCGGTTTGGAATATTCATATAACTATTTGTGGTGGTGATGCACAGGTGTAAAGAGAATCGCTTGGCTTATAGAGCACTTTGTTTTCAGCATTATATGATAAATAACCCTTGCCAGCTGAATCGACAGATTGACACATATTGTTCACAGGTCATCTGGGTCAGCAAGAGTTTGGCCCATTCAGTTTATTTGGATATTTTGACACTTCTTTTTCCCAATCCTGCAAATCATATGAAAAGTATTTCACCAATAATGTTGGTGTAGTTTTGAGAATGAATGCATGATGTTTTGCTTGGTTCCTTAGATAGCCAATGCTTGATCAAAGTGACTGTTCAAGAACAATTCTGATTCAGCATATTCCTCTTGGGTTGAGTAGGCAAAATTTACCTTGGTAATATTTTTACAGTCCACTCAAAAAGTTGTGGGGTTTGAGTTTGATTTTTTTATGGTTATTGTAAACTAGCACAAGGTGCCAGTCTCTTTATTGAATCCCCTATTCCTTCGCAAGATCCTTTTCCATGTTCTGGGACCAAAAAATAACACTCTCCTTTCACTTTAAAATCTTCCTCATGAAAGCAGAAGTTCAAAAAGTTTTTCCTATTTTTGTATTGGGTGGCAGACTCGTCTGAAAAATAAAAAAATTTGTTTGGAAGTTTTTGAAATTTAGATGTCGGAAAGTGTAGGAGTTTTTTTAAAGGTGTAAACAGCAACTGTGTTGTGCTCTAGGCAGTCAGAAACAACTACGTAACTAACATGTTCAACTGTTTTCCTGTTTGAAATATATTACAAAAGGATGGATTGTGACCTGTTGGCTTGTCCAGTGATACCTCTGTGCTTCATCTTGCTATGCTATAATTTCCAAAAGAATCGCAGGTGACAGCAAACTCTTTTGAAATGTCCTTTCCTGTAATTAAAGAATGCTCCCTGTTGTTTGGTAATGAAGTTGTGCTGAACCAAAGAAGACAATTTGCTGCAGAATAAATCAATACATTTTTCTGAAGATTTCTCTGAGATTTTTAGAAAGGAAAGGATCTCTAGGAAACTTGTCTTTGGCAAACTGAAACCCACTGGTGGAACTTGTTCAATCAAATTTACAGCAAAGGATTCTTTCAAAATTGTACCTATCTCAGTAAACAGTAATTGGACAGTAAACACAATTCCCTATATGTTGCAATCAGTTGTTCAAGGGAGGACAGTTGTCTCCTTACATTTTGTAGAAAAAATTAAAATATTATTTCATTTTAGCTACCTAAAAGAACCTCTGAGAAAGCAATATTGTCCAGAAAAGCTAGCTAATTTTGTAACTAAATTTTTAAATTTTGTTGTGTACCTTCCATATTTCCGGTACTTTTAGTTGTCTGTAAATGTTTTGCCCCCTTACTTATAACTCTTAATCACTGCTACTGCTGTCAGGAAGAGGCAGGATGTAGGTAATTACCAGGAGAAGTGAATGTTGATCGTAGTTGATCTGAGTCATGGTTTAATTAGGCATGCTCTAAGAGTAAATATGGAGCTTCTTGGGGATTGTTTTCACATATGAGTAAGTGGAAGTCACTCCAGACTTCAAGCGGTAGGACTAGCATTTCCTCTGGATCTGTACTGTCATTGGTTTGGAGCAGTTACCAATTTTAAAAAGCTGCTATTGCTTTTCTTATTGTTCATTTGTGATATAAATGAAATAGGTATAATGAAATGAAGATCAATCTTGATGTTATATCTTTGAAAAACTATTTTATTAGACTTGTTACAATCATTAATCTGCTAATGTTGAAATTAATTTAAAGCATAGATTTCAATAAATTTCTATTAAATTATGTTTAAAACACCAAGATTAAGTTAACTGTGAAGTATAATTAAATTCAGAGAATTTTTTTTTTTTTTTTTTTAAATACAAAAGAAAGTTTGAAAATCATTTTGAAAACTTTTTCTACATAAGTATTAAAGATTTTCAAAATATAGTAAAATACCGAAAAATAAAAACTTCTTTCTAATTCCTTGCATTACCTCAAAGGAAAAAATAAAAAAAATTCAAAATGATGACATTTTGATTTCAAAATCTGGCTATTTAGTGATATATACTTGTTGAAAATTGTTTAGGAGTTTGGGAATACCTATTGACCGCATAGTCAAATCTAAAAAAAACAATGGAATACATCCTACAGTTTAGCCACAGAAGTAAATGTAACTGTCCTATAATTAGGACTCTAGGTGTCAACTGGTTAAAGCAACTTCCCTCCAATGAAGGGTACAACTAAAAAAAAAAGCTGTATTGAAATTGAAATTACAAATATTTTGCTTTTTTTTTTTGTCAGTGTATCAATGCTGTTTCTTAAAATTTTGAAAATAGAATAATGATGGAGTTTTTCTCTTACTTAGATAAGAGATTATATTTGTTTTTGACAAATAATCGCTTCTCGGAAAGTATGCTCTGCAAATAAATGGATGTTTATCCTTATAGTTTGTTTGTCAACATGAAAAATGGTTTATTCATTTTTTTATATAATTTATTTTTATAACTACTATTAATTTTGTATGTTTTATTATTATTTCAAAGTATTCTGTATTTATTGAATTTTTTAAATTTTTATATTCAAATTATTTTCAATAAATGTTTTCTGTCATGCAATTTCCTCTTCTACCTTTTTTTTTTTAAATTCGAGTCAAATTAAGTCCTTAAGAACTGCATTTTGGGATAATTAAAGTGCTTTACAATAGAAGCTTATAAAAATAGTAATTGGTTGCAATAATTATGGTCATTTTAGGCAGCAAGAAATGTTTATTTCCTACTTTTCTCATTTTAAAATTAGCAAAAGGACATTTTTGTATTGAGTTAACCACTTGACTGTTGTTGTTTCCCCCACCCCCAATCAATAAGGTCCAAAAAATGTCACATGTTTTATTTCTGTTGCTGATGCAGTTATCCCCAACTTAAATGTCTACAACTTTGAAATTCAAGTATCTAGAACAGATTTTTAAAGTAATATTAAAACACATTTTTACTGAAAGCTATAATTTTGGTCTTGGCCATGTACTACACAAGAAAGGTAACTTTACAGTAAAAGACAAAGAATTATATATAGAAGAGTAAGAATTTACTAGAGGAAAGCTCGTTAACGCTCTCCAACACCCAGGAGTATTGTTAAGCAAACCCCACTTTCTTCGCTACGATGAGGATGCATGTCTCGGTACAGTTAATGTAAATAAAGAATTATGGTTGAGCTTATTAATTGATTTGTTTCAGATGCTTTAACTTTAATCAGCATAGAATAAAATTTGTTGGCCGTAGAAAAAGATTTTATTTCTTGATTTTATAAGCATTTAGAAGACTAATTCAACAATCAAATAAAGCTAACAGAGAAAATTATGAAAATGAAAAAAATGGCAACTCTAACAAAGAAACTCAACCAAGTTCTTATCCATCCAGGAATACAAATAAGGGTTTCAAAGTATATGAAGAGAATCTTAAAAACAAATTTAGATCTATTAAATAAAAGAATTTATGGCCTGGTATCTTGACGCAATCATTAAAAAAAAGTAAGCTTTATGGATTAATAAAAATCTTAAATTGATTTCCTTTTGATACTTCCAGCTTAATCAATGCAGAATAAAATGTGTTAATGTAAACACCTTTTTCAGGGTCAAAACATTGATCTACTTTTAAAAAAAATTAATACAGTCACAGGTCGAAATATAAACTATGTTCTGAGCTGTCTCATAAGGGTTATATTCATGTTCACAGTACCTCTCCATAAACACAATCATACAAGCACATTAAGCATCTTGAAACAAATTATTTCTCCTTCTCTGTAAATGCCTTTCAAAACTTTCTTCAGTTGATTCATTTTCTTTCATTGGTGTGATATTTAACAACATGGCTAAGATTCATGTTTCACTCATCACAAAGAAGACTGAAATCAAATCGCTCTAATTTATGTTTGGAAAGTGAAATCATTTGATCTATCACTTGCTGTAGATGTTGCCAAATCTTGTAGCTAAGTACCAGATTTTCAGGGAGTCACACAAGAGATATTTATATAGAATTTAAACTTGCTTGCATTTATTTACTTATTATAGACCTGGTTTTGTGTAATGATCATAACAAAGAACATTCCATCCTCAAAGAAGCTGCTTCATAACTGCGACCACCTGAGATGACTCTCAGTATTGTTACAAAAAAATCATTTGGTGGGTGTATGTGAACGCAGTCCAACAAGCGGGATAATAGAAAAATAAATGAAGCTTTATTTCACAAAGATTTCACCAAAACACGAATGTAGCACAGGTAACAAAACTGAACAGCACTTGTATAAATTAAATCTTCAATAAATCTCGATCGCAGCACTTTCATTAGCGCTCAAATGCCTCTCCGTTCACCAGCTTCACTGTTGACCAAACTCCAACTGATTCATTCTTGGTTTGAGAGCTTGCTTTTATACTTTGTCCAACACGAAATTATGTCGCATATTAATCTCTCAAAGCTTCTGGATATTTCCGCTCCTTGTAGAGATGGGACCGCAATTTACGAATTTTCCAAAAGTTTGTCGCCGCAGTTGGAGTACATTGGCTTCCACTAAAAACTCTTTCTTATCCTAAGATTAGCATGTCAAGGAAACAACTTTGTAACAGTATTCTTTTCCTTAATAGGTATGAATGAATGAATTCTATGAAATGTTATCTCCTTGTCGGTCATTATATATGATACTTCACATATGTTCCGCATGGCTGGGAGATGAGATAAATGAGGCATATAGTCTACATATGTCACACAACTAAGGAAGTCTGAGAAAGAATGATGAATGAAATGACATTGCCTGGGCCATTAAAACCAGGAAATACTGTTTTTTAACACCATTTCTTGGTAATGTAATATAAACCAATGTAAGAAAAAAGTATGGGCAAAATACTATTGAAGCATGCAAATTCTCCTTACTCCATGTGAGCAAATCTAGCAAGTACTGGAAGTAGCACATGTACATTGTACGAGCAAAACAGTTAAGTGGTTAAAATTCTATTTGATTATGATAAAACGATATTTAGTGTGATTTGGTACATTGAAGTTTTCATAGATTAAATTTAAAATCCATGGTTATCAGATGTGTAAAACTGTTATTCTTCAGTTTTCTTTTCTTCCTTGTGCAGTTTTAATTTTTACCCATTCATAAATGGCTATATTCTTGGTCTTCTGTATCTTTCTTCACAAAAGTGCTAGAGGTTTCTGAACTAGCTTCAATTAGGTGCAGAAATCGTGTGTTTATGCTTTGAAATAATAATTTATTGAAGAATAAGTTTATAACAAAACAAACTGACATTCATGTATAATTTCCTATGTATTGAACTAAAAAGTTTATTTTAATCTATAAATCTTGGTGATTTTCTTCTTGCACTCAGGTTATGAATTTTTGTATTTCTGTAGCTCTTTCTTATTCTTTTGCTTCTTTAAAGGCATTTTCAATGCTATTAATGCATTTGAAGGATATTAGCTTAAATTTACTGATATTGTTGCATTTCTAAATTAGATTCGCAGTTATCAGTTTTGGAGTATTTACTTTGCATTCCTTTTTGCAAGCAAATTTTGGTAGTACTTTTTTTTTCCTTTAACTTTTTTCATTTATTAAGTTTTTAAACATGTTCAGATTTTTTTTGCAATTAATTTAATAAAATGTGTATTTTTAGCCCAAGCAGTCCACCACCAAGCTATGTATCCAACAGCTCCTCCAATAGGACCTGATGAGTTACCACCTCCCTATAGTCCTTACCCTTATAGGGCTTCTTTTAGGCAGTGTATGTCATTAATGTTCCATACAACAGATAGTTTGGGGCCAGTTTTGCATTAATATTACAGTCTATTTTTAGATAAATTGTATTTTCTTAATATATTAAATAAACTATTTTTTTAAATTGAGAGGAAATTCCTAAAAGTTTTTTTTTGAAATGAGATTTTTCTTTGGATAAATTTTTTTAAACAGTTATACTTATTGTTATGCTTATAATTAAATGCATCAGCCATAAAACTGCTGGATTTAATAACTTTTATTAAAAAATAATAATTAAAATTAAATTAATCTTTTTTGCCTTCCTTAAGATATAGCACAAAATATGACATTTAAATATATGCCTTGCCGTTTTGGGGCACAGTATTGGAAATATTGGTGAAATTTTTTAATTTTTGTTTATTTTGCAGATATAGTCTTTCAACATAATTTTTCTTTGTGTATTTAAGAGAATATATATCTTCAGTGATCCTTATGAAAGTTTAAAACTTGCTTTTATAAAAGAATTTGTGGAATTATTTTTGTAACTGACTTTAATTTTATTATCATCTAAATTGTCCCTGGATCAACCAGCTACAGATGATTTTCCAAAAAATTATTTAAAAAGTATCATTTATAAGAAAATTTGGTTTTGAATGCTGTTGTTGATGTCATCTGTGGTATAGCTGAGATAAGAATAGTTACATGTATGAGATAGATCAGTTCCTTATTATAAGGTTGTTTTTACAAAAAATAGAAACAAAATTTTTTTGGGGACTCTGTATGAATTAAGAAAATAAAATGTAGTAAAGAAAAAAACCATTTTGAATGGAAAAAGAACTTTGTGATTTCAATTATTCACCATTTATTTATTTTTCATACTAATAATTGGCTCCTGGGAGCTTTTAATTTTAATTACAAGGAGCTAATGACACATTTTGTGTAATGAAAATTCAGCTAATAAAATAGTGTAAATTCGAAACAAGTTTCAAAAATAGTGAATGAGTTAAGCAATTTTTTTTATTTAGGTTCAGCAATAAAATGTTTAAAGACTTCTGTATGTATTTGTGCTATACTTTTTTTTTTGGGGGGGGGGGGGGGGGAAAAGAACCATCCATTGGTATAAGCTAATTAAAATATATTAAATTCTAAAACATTTCCTTTTGCTAGTATCTTTTCAATATGCATGTTTCCGTTACTATGATTAAAAAAAAAAAGCTGTGAAATAACAGTGTAAAAAAACCTTAAAAATCACTTCCTTTTGACTAATTTTTCCAGACTTGGATTCCTTCAAAAATATTTTTTTCAAAATTACTTTCGTATAAGCAGCCTTCAATTCATTCACTTTTAATTAATTTTATTCCATTTCTTACTTGTCAGTTTCAACTTTCTTCAACAGTTTCACAAAATCCATTATTGCTTGTTTCTGTATTTTTATTTATAACATCCTCATATTCAGCATGAATATCATTACTCAATAATCCTTTTGAAATTTCTTTATATGGTTCTTTGATATCAATTATCATTGCTTTCCTCGTTGCTTTTTGTTTTTTGTATTCTTTACGATCTTGTTTATTGAATGCTCATTTCTTGGTCTAGTTTGAAACCAACGTGAATTTTAATTCTTATATACCTCTCAGATTTATTATAGTTTAAGATGATCTTTTAGACAGTGCTACTTCCAGATTTTTAACTGATTATTTAAGTGTAAGGTCATCCCAAACACAGTTTGTAATGTATCTTGTGTGGATTAATATCCAAGGCCCAGCAAACATGTGTCATTCATAGGTTATATTAACTGCTGTTTCAATATCAAAAATTAATATTCAGCTATATTTTTATTTAATCTTGTTTATTATGGGATAAAAACATTATTTAATTTTTTATAATTTCACAAAATTCCTATTTTCAGCTCCAGAAGCCGATCGGCAAGCAACCTATGTAACAGTTCCTCCAATAGGACCTGATGAATTACCACCTCCTTACAATCCTTCCCCTCATGGGGTTCCTATGATAACATGTAAAGTCTGTGGCTTCATGATTGATATTACTGGGAGAAGGGACCAACATGTTGTCAAATGCAGTAGTTGTAATGAAGCAACTGTAAGTCCTTAATGTTAACTATATTGCGACTTATTTAAATATATGTTTAATTGTTTGCGTAAAGTCTATTGTGAATTTTAACCTTTTTTACATTGAAAAATGGTTCATAATGTATATAAATAAAAGTGAATTTCATAAATAGTTTATACGCAATAGAAATCCAAACTATTCAAATTTTTTTTCATTAAATTTTGCTCACAAATACTATGTAAAAGAATTTCCTTAATGTCAGACTTTCTGTTACGAAATAAAATGGAGAGAGATCTAATACATAACGTTTATTGGACACGGACAAGACAACACACTGATTTCACATACAAAGTTCATAAACAGCAAGCGTTACAGAAGCGCCATCTAGTGGCGATCACAAAATGACACATCGATATTTAACACTACCCCCCCGATGCATCCTTGGATGCATCACAATTTAATCCTGAACTTCTAAATTATACAACCTTTCAATTGGCCTTCTTAAAGTACCATTAGCAACCTGGATTTCACAAGATCTAATTTTACCGTCTCTTCCAGGAAACAAAGTTTTAATTCTACCCAATTTCCAATTACATCTTTTAACATTATCCTCCTTAATTAGAACAACATCATTGATTTTAAATTGTCCAGAATTCTTAGGTATTTTAGAAAACATAGCGGATCTTAATTCCAAAAGATACTCTTTATAGAACCTTTTCCAGAAATGGTCTAATAATATCAATCTATGTTTCCATCTCTTAATCAGATCACATTTTGAAGATTTAGGAACAGTATTTGGTGAAGGTAAAACAGTTAATTTAGAGCCAGTTAAGAAATGAGATGGTGATAGAGGATCTGGTTCATTTACATTGCTATACAAATAAGTAATTGGGCGTGAATTAATGACTGCCTCAATTTCAACTAATACAGTATACAATTCTTCATAAGTCAATGAAGATTTACCTAAAATACGCTTTAAACAAGTTTTAACAGATCTTACTAACCTTTCCCAAAATCCTCCCCACCAGGGAGCACCTTCAACAATAAACTTCCAAGTAATACCATTATTTACAATAAATCTAGAAACATTTTCATCTTTACACAATTTATACAAATATTTCAATTCTTTATCAGCTCTTTTAAATGTTTTTGCATTATCAGAATATATAATCTTACAGACACCACGACGCGAGATAAATCTACGAAAAGCCTGAATAAAGCACTCTGCACTTAAACTAGTTATTAATTCTAAATGTATACCTCGAGTAACAGTACAAGTAAATAAAGCAATATACACTTTAGAGCCATCTCTTAAAATTAATGGTCCCGCGAAATCAATTCCACTTACCTCAAAGGGTTGCGATTTTTCCACACGATCAGGAGGAAGGGGAGCTGAAATTTCCTTACCTGGATAAGCGTTAAATTTTTACAAAATCTACAACCATACAATACTGATTTTATGAAACGTCTAGCTCTTAAAATCCAGAATTTGGCTCTTGTTTGAACCAAAGTTTCATTAACACCACTATGAAGAACTCTTTCATGACTATTTAAAACAATAAGACGAGAAAAATAATCATTAGGCAATATAACAGGATTCACTTCATCTGCATCTAAAGAAGATTTAACTAATCTACTATTAACTCTTAACAAACCCTTTTCATCAATTTTAGGATTAAGACCATACAATTTAGAACTCTTATCTATACACTTATTACATTTGATACAATTAATTTCATTAGAAAAACACTGAAATTGTGACAATTTTATCCAATAATCCATAGCACTGGAAAGTTCCTGTGTTGACAAATGTCCCACAGTTTTTTCTTCAGATCTCGAGTTTTTCACAAATCTAAACACATATGCAGTAACTCGCAATAATTTATGCAAATTACTGAATTTTTGTATGTCGAGCACTGGTTCCACACTTTCTGCACTAGTAGCAAGAGTAATAATACGTTCTTCACTCGCGATACTTAACGGATCAGGATCACTGTGGTCGTAAGATGACACACAAGATGTATCTTGTTGAATTAGCCATGGTGGGCCATGCCACCAAACTTGATCGTTCACTAAATTTTTAACACTGAGACCTCTGGTGATTTTGTCAGAAGGATTCTCACAACCAGGGCAGTGATTCCATACTTCAGGAGGTGTTTTTTCTTGAATTTCTGCAACACGATTCTGCACAAAAGTCTTCCATCTGCGAGGATTATTTTTAATCCAATGAAGCACAATTTTTGAATCTGTCCACATATAGACTTTGGCGTTGGCAAAATGTTCTCGAATAGACGCAATTAATCTGGCACCTAATAGTGCAGCCATGAGTTCAAGTCTCGGTAAAGACAATTTTTTAAGTGGAGCTACTCTGCTTTTGGAGATAACAAATGCGGTTTTTGTCTCATCCAAATGGGAAAACTTGAGATACACAACAGAACCATAAGCACTCTGTGAACTATCATTGAAGCAATGCAATTCCCATTCGTGAGATGTTTCAACATCAGTGCAGAAATACCAACGTGGTATTTGGATTTTCGGTAACTCCTTCAATTGTTCATGCCATTTAATCCATTTGGATTGTAATTCTAGTGGAATCGGTTTATCCCAGTCAATACCAGTAAGCCACAAGTCCTGGAAAAGCACCTTCGCTTGAATCACATAGGGAGCAAGAAATCCAAGGGGGTCAAAAATCCTTGACACAGCTTTCAAAACACAACGTTTTGTTTGTTCGTTTTCTTGAATAAAGTCAATGATATCCTGTGCATTGAATGAGAAAACATCCTTGCGAGTATCCCATTCGAGTCCTAAAACCTTTGATGATGAATCACACAAAGGTGTTGAATCCTTATGTTTGTCTGTTTCATATTCTTTTCGCAGAACAGGAGAGTTCGAATTCCATTTCATTAAAGTCATTGAAGCCTTTTTCATGATGGTATTAGCATTGTGGTAGACTTCAATAGCTTCCATTTCAGTATTTGTTCCACAAATAAAGTCATCAACATACATGTAATTATTCAGAAGTTCTACAGTTTTCGGATATTCACTTTCGAATTTTCTCAAATGATGTTTGATACAGGCACTGAGAAGAAAAGGACTTGATTTAGCTCCGAACATCACACGGCACATTCTGTAGATCTGAACTTTTGGATTCGATAAATTCGAATCGTCGTGAATCCACAGAAATCGCATAGCATCCCGATCTTCACAGGAAACTGATATTTGAAGGAATGCCTTTTGGATGTCTGCAGTAAAGACAATTCGATACAGTCTAAATTTCAGCAAGACTTTCAAAAGTTCAGGAACAAGGTTTGGACCTTGAAGTAAACAGTCGTTCAACGATTTCTGATTTTTATCCTTTGAAGAAGCATCATACACCACACGCAACTTCGTAGAACTGTGATTCTTTCTAAGCACTGCTCGGTGAGGTATATAATAAATCCTTTCTCCTAGAGTTGCATTAGGATCAACTTTTTCTATAATGCCATCTTTGATTTGATCATTTATACCTTGTTTATATTCCTTGTAAAAATTCAAGTTCGAACGAAATTGCTTCAATAGATTCAAGAATCTTCTTTCGGCGTTTGCATAATTGTCGTGCAATATTACATTTTCATTAATCCAGGGAAGTCTTACTTCATAACGATCATTATTCTGCTGAATCGAATTTTCAAATAACCTCAAAGCCTCTTCATTTTCTAATCGCTCATCAGGACTATTTACACCTAAAGACTCAATATTCCAAAATGATTCTAGTGTTCTTGACAGCTTTTCTTCAACTAATAAATTAGAGCAAATAGATTCCTCGGAATTCAACTCCGAAAGAGAGAAGCGACCTTGAATACACCAGCCGAATATTGTATCCAATGCAACGGCGTTTTCATTTATTCTTTTTATTTCTTCTTTTGCTATTTTCCATAAACAGTCAGCACCTATCAGAACAGAAATGGATTCTTGATCGGAGCTGGGATGAGTCATCAGTGAGATTCCCAAACCTTTGAGTTGTGATTTTATTTTTTCATCCGGTGGTTTAATTTCTGCAGTTGTTATTACTGGAGCTTCGATGACGTCAAGGGTAATAAATTTATCAGGATCGTTTATATTTCGCAGCGTTAGTTCTACTTTCCGTTGGCGCCAATGCTTGCCATTTTTTTCAGCGAATGTATGGATATTCAAATTAGAATAGCCTTTCGATGGAAGTCCTAATTTTTTAGAAATATCTTCTCTGATGAATGAAACTTGACTTCCTCCATCCAAAAGACATCTTAAAATACAATTCTTTCTTTTACCTTCTCCAACGGCATAGACAGTTTGAAGGATGACATCAGATCTGGTTGTAGCAGAAGAATTTTGAGAAATATCGGCGGATTCTTCTTGGTCGGGAATTTCTGAAGGAATAGGCATTTTCGGTTTTAAACAAATGGATTCGTGATGTGGTTTCCCACGACATTTCTTGCAAGAAAGATGCTTATTTGAACAAAAAATCCCTAAATGTCGTTGGCCAAAACACAAGAAACATCGTCCATTACGTTTCAGGAATTCGCGTTTTTTCTCTGCATCTAATTCTTCACATTTAAATTTTCCATGATTTTTGTTACAAAAAATGCATTTATAATTCATCGTTGACAAAGTAGACGCACTTGCAATTTTCGGTTTAAACTCAGAGTTATTCCATTGGTTTCCGCCTTTTTTGGTATCTTGTCGCTGAAAGGTTTTAGAATAGTTCATCAGATTTGCAGCCTCACGACAATTAATTTCCTTTCTCAAAAATTCTATCAGCTCCGTAATATCAAACTTCGATTGTTCTTTTCGATTTCGATTGAATTCAAAGTTCAATTCTTCAGGAATTTTCTGCAAAATTATCGGACAAAGCAAGTTTCCATAGCTTCCGGATGTAACATTCAACGATTCTAAGCTACGGATTTGAATTTCGCATTCATCAAAAAGTTTCCGCAATGCTTTCACATTTGATATGTTTCGAACAGGTTCAATAGATAACAATTTATTCATATGCGAACTAATGACAATATCTTGTCTTCCGAAACGATCTTTGAGTATTTCGATAGAAGAATCATAATTTCGATCACTTAGAACAAATCCAGATATAGCAGATAATGCATTACCACTAAGCAAAGATTTCAGATATGTAAATTTTTCAGTCTTACTCAAATTTCCATTATTATGAATAGTACATTCAAACTGATTCCAAAAGTCAAGCCACTTACTTGAATCTCCGTAGAAGGTACTCATTTGAAGACGCGGCATCTTCATTACTTTCGTTTCAGGAACAGTTCTATTGTTAGAAGTTTCGTTTTGAGTAGCAACTGCTTCATGATTTCCTGTGTGCTGGTTTATGAATCTTTGCAGTCGTCCTCTCCAAAGAATAGCTTTTTCTTGATATTCCTGACTTTGAATTATTTCATCTTCTAGTTCATCTACGGATGTATCAGTTTCGATTTGCGAATCCAAATGTTTGAGTTCAGTTAATTTCTCAGCTAGTTGCACGCTGAAATCTCGCAAATTTTCAAGTTTTTCTTCCATAGCAATATCCGTTTTTGAATAGCTGACTTCAATTTTCGTAGTCAGCTGTCTGATAACAGAACGTTTCTTTTTGTTCTTTTCAAACTCCATTTTCAAAAGTTATTTAAGTCTGACAATTTCTATTCTGAATTATCTCAAGAATCCAAGATTCTCCCGGTATTCGGCACCATAAAAGATTTCCTTAATGTCAGACTTTCTGTTACGAAATAAAATGGAGAGAGATCTAATACATAACGTTTATTGGACACGGACAAGACAACACACTGATTTCACATACAAAGTTCATAAACAGCAAGCGTTACAGAAGCGCCATCTAGTGGCGATCACAAAATGACACATCGATATTTAACACTATGACATGCAAGGAAGGTTTAAATATAAAGAACCACATTGTTATTCTGTTGAGTGCTAATGTTAAATATATTTTTACTGTCCACTATATGTTTGTGTACATGGTAGCTGTCGTCATCTGATTTTATATGTGATAACTGTAAGCTTTATTTACAAGTACAGTAAAGCACTTTTATACGTTTCTCATTTATACATAGTTTACATTTATTTGTCGTTTCATCACACTCCCAATTCATTGTAATGATAAAATCCTTCGTTTTTATGATGCAAAGCTTCGGTTATGTGGTTTCCCCCCCCCCCTTTTCTAAAATGTGAAAATTTTCCTCCTTTCTAGTATGTGAACTTTGATAGATATCATGATTTTGAAATTATTCACAATTGGTGAATTAATAGAAGGTAAATTGTCTGGTGCTAATTTAAGCGATGAAGTTATTCCACCTTCCTTTAAAGATGCAATGAACTCCATTGAAAAACTTCGAACTTATTTCTTTTGTTAAAAGAATAGTGAAACACATTCAATGAACTTAATTAAATTCATAATGCTGTAGTTAATACCCGCAGACAATCAGCACATCAGACAACGGTTAAAGATTTTCTTAAACACCTACTAGTGTGCACATTAGGGTGGTGCAAAAAAGCCTTTAAAAAAAAATTATTGGTCCTACCCTCCTATTTTGTTCCATCTATGTAAAAAAATAATTATTTTGAAGTTTCAGCTCCAGTTCAGAAGCTCCTGATTTTAATATTTAAGGGTAGCTCCACACTCTCACAGTTCTGTGTTTTTCTATTTTATGCTATAGATGTAGAAAGAAACAAAACTCGAGATAGGAAAAACATTCAATTTTATTTTGTTAAAATTTCTAGCATTTTGTGAGTTAAAAATAATACAGATGCAAACTTGATATGCTTTGAGCTACCTCATAATATTATTGAAATGTTTTGAAATTTTGTCTGATTTATTTGTTAATACATTAGAACAAAATAAGGAACCTAAAAAAACCCTAGGACCTAAAAAATTTTCATCTTCGAAATTTTGGACCACCCTAGTGCACATAAATAGTATGAGATACATATAATTAGTACTATTAGATGGATCATTTTGAAAATCCTTGTCTCGTAGAACTCTGTCAGCTTCTAAAGGAGCCACCTTTGCGAGACCCATTTGAGTTCGTAGTCAGAGTCAAATTTCTTACTGCTGAGGAACTTCTTCATGGGTACAGACAGATGGAAATTGGAGGCTGCCAGGTCTGGGCTGTATGGTGGGTGCTCCAAGACTTCACAACCATATCCCTGCAATTTTTCACGAACTAGGCGAGATGCTTGCGGACGAACATTGTCGTGCAGCAGTCGAATGTGTTGATTTGTCACACTGCGCTTGTTGTGAATGGCACGCCGCAGTTTAGTCAACGTTACAAAATTTACAGTACTCCCACAGGCAGGAACTCCGCCAATAGCACACTTTTCATGCCCCAGAAGACAGTGAGCATCAATTTCTGAGTGGAAGGTGAAACTTTGAATTTCTTTCGCAAAGGAGGAGATGGATGTTTCCACATCATGCTCACAGCTTCTGACTCCTGTGTCATGTGTAAGGTCCAGGTTTCATCTCCTGTGACAATACTTGCCAAAAACTCATTACCTTCATCATTGTACTGCTGCAAATGTTTCTGACCGCAAGCCATTCTGCATCCAGTATGCTGTTCCGACAGTTGTTTTGGTACCCAGCGAGAAAAATCTTTCCTGTACCCTAGCTTCTCATGAACAATGTCCCAGGCAGATCCATAAGAAATGTTGCAACGTTCCTTTATTTCATTCAACAACGTACGGCAGTTCTCTCGTATGGCATTCTTGTATGGTATTGATTTCATCAACAATTGAACAGGTTGACGAAGACACTGGCTTCCCAGATCGGACTTCATCGACCAAACCCGTTTGCCCATCTTGAAACATTTTACACCATCTTCCCACATTAGTACTGTCAATACAGTCTTTTCTGTCAACTTCCACCATCTCCGAATGTATCTCTCCAACTTTCTTTCCTTTTGCAAAAAGAAATCTTATCGCAGCTCGTTGCTCCTCCACAGTTGGCGATGTAATCACTAACACCATTTTACTGGTGACTGACAAACACTATCAGTACATGGAATCACGAGATCTTGCATTGTGCCCAGTCAGAAGTACCGTCTAGTTCCCTTTTTAGTAAATAATTTCATTTTCACTAATTATTTTCCTACTTAAAAATTGACTTGTGAGTTACATATTGATTCACACTTGTATATCAGCTAGTCACTTCTACAATATTGTGAGCATATACTGTCCCCGTAGGAGCTAAAGGACTTTAGCACCCATATTGGTTATTGTAGCAATGAGTGTTTGGTTTTAAATCCACAGAAAAAGTTTTAAAATATTGCAAAACAAGCTTAGTTAACATTAGTATGAATTCTTATAAGGTAACTGTTTATCTTTATTTGGCTGTAAAGTTTCTCCTTGATAGGAATGCTTGAAAATAAAATAATAGAGCTTTAAAAGATTTGTATCAGAACCAGAATATAAATAACAGAAAGCTATTGAACCATTTATTTAAATTCTGTGCTACACAAATCAGTTTCTAGTATATAAGACATTCTGCTTGAACCCTTGATTCACCCACTGTTCAATTTCATTGAATTTTTTTACTTATCTGACACATTGTTTTGCAAAAATATGCTTTATAAAATTTATGATTTCTGTTTAAAGAATTTGAAAAACTTATTTCGGGCAATTAAGAACGTTATGATATACCTAACAATTTGGTGTGGATTGACATTTCCTTAGTTTTTTGTATGAGAGAATTAACTGATCATAATTGATTTTTTTTTCTTGTAAAGGTTTAAATACAATTATTGAAGTTGCATTTCACCTCTTATATAAAATCTTGTTCAAATATTTCTTGACATGAAGATGTTTTAAATTTTGTGAGAATTTCTCTTTTAGGTAAAAAAGAGAAAAGAATTCAGAATTGTTCAAAAACTGAAATTTGTTTCTAAAACTGACTAAAAGATAACTTGCTTATCTTTAAATTCTTAAAAGGGAACAATGTGAATATGAGGGAATAATAAAGAGAATTTTTTCTGTCTTTTCAATAAAGTTAACTATAAAAGTGTTACATATGTCGGTTATTATCATTACATATGCATGTCAGAACTAAAAAATTAGAAGTGCTGTTCTCTGAATTGTATTCTTTGAAATTTTGCGTCCAAAATCTCAAATCCTTGCAAAACTTAAATTTATTAGAGGATCAGGTTTCAGCTGTCATAGGATAGGGGTCATTCTATGTCAAGTGATCCAGAGCTGGTTGCTTGACCATTTTATAATCAAATGATTTTTTGTATGTTGATTCCTACATAATTAGAGTCCAAAAAGACTAATTTTAATTTTTTTCTTTTTCTGAATTCCGATGGCAGCCATTTTTGTTTTACAAAACATGCTGATTTTTGTGTTTGTAGGGGGTTTGCGTTAACTTATATTACTTGGAATTGGTGAACCTGAGGTTGATGAAACAAAAGCCATTTTAATCAGGAAGATACAGCCTTTATTATCTCCAGTACACATTTAAAGAAAATTGAATTCCAAATAGCAAAAATCAGCTTAAAAGTTTGACTTTAAAAATGACAAAATTTCAATTTTTGAAGGCATATAATTCCTAAAAGGAATCTATTCTCCATATTACTTTTGTGGGGATGTGTAGCTACCTTAATGTACTGTATTTACAAAAAATTTCAACCCTGAGATTTTCTTCTTTTAAGAGTTACGGGCTTTCAAAATCCAAAATTTAAAAAAAAAAAATCCAAAATTGACACCTTATATCTTTGTTGGGGCAAAGTTTAAAAATCTGAAATTTTTTACAGATAAACCTTCTATAGTGTATTATATTGCTGTAAAAATTCCATGCTTTATATTTATCTACAAGTCAAGTTAGAGGACTTTAAAATCCCATAAAAAACGTATTTTTTGCCGAAAATGACAGAGCATAAATTTGACTAAGTACTATTTTTATCATTAATAAATTATAATATGATATAACTAATATTACCTATTACATATAAACTTACTTTTTTTACATGAAGTAGCTTGTGCAGACTTTAAATGTATAAAGAAGTTGAAAAATTTGAATATGTTTCATGGTCACTTTGGGTTCTACAGTATAATTGAGGCTTCTCTATTCACTTATTTTACAACACAGTTTTTACTATGGTTACCATTGTTAAAACACTTTAAAACTTCAAATAAAAGTAGTGATATATTATTTACAACTAACATATCACAAAAGTATTGATATACTAGGCGCTTGAGTCAGGCTTATCGTTCTACCTTCATTTGTATTTATTAAGAAGTTTTGATATTTCTTCACTTAGTTTTGGGGGAATGTTATGTATCCTTCTAGTAGTTGTACTTCTAAGGCAGTTTCCTTAAAGCATTGTTCATGGGCACCCAAGTCTGGTCTTTTTCCTTTTTCTTAAAAACTGTCCTTGGTCCAGCAGGGATGATAAAATGTTACAAGCACATCTTTATTTATATCACTAATGTCATTCACTTCTGCCAGCCATCATTGACCATCATATACACATGCAATTCAGTCTCTTGTGTGAAGTGTTATTCGTACAGCATTTGTAGTGGAATGAATTTCATATTCCATAGCTTGTGAAATAATGAAGCACTTCAGGTTATTCTCTGACACAGGAACAGAACAATGAAAACTCTTTGTACCAGTAATTGCCACAGAGCTTTCAAACCAGTTGAGAAGTTTATTGTTATGATGTTGAATGATTTCTTCATTCTTTTATTAAGTGAAGGTGATTCCTTTTAAATGTTCTTGACAAAATTCAAACATTTTTGCTGGTGTCAATATTTGGTTAGTGTACGGTCGCTGGAGACTTGCTTTGTTTTATTGAAGTGTATCTATCGCATAAATTTGTGAACAGGTCTGAACATCCACACATTTTGTTGAATAAGTGTATTAGGCCTACTGCATTTTAAGAGATCTTATGAATAGAAACATGACATGATATAATATTATAACTTAACAGAATAAATACAAAGTAAAATTAATGCACCAAATCATTAATTGAAAATATAAATGCCATAAGAATTAATTTGATAGTTTGCATTAATTTGAATTTTAATTACAAATATTACTTGAGGTCGTATTATAATTTATTGATGATAAAAAAATATTCAGTCAAATTAATGCTCCATTATTTTCAGCAAAAAATACGTTTTTTATGGGATTTTTAATGTTCTCTAACTTGACTTGTAGATAAATATCAAATATGAAATTTTTACAGCAGTATAATACACTATAGAGGGTTTATCTGCAAAAATTTTAGATTTTTTTAAACTTTGCCCCTACAAAGATATAAGGTATCAAAATTTGGATTTCTTTGAAAATTTCAGATTTTGAAAGCCCGTAACTCGTAAAAGAAGCAAATCTCAAGGTTGAAATTTTTTGTAAATACAGTACATTAAGATAGCTACACGTCCCCACAAAAGTAATATGGAGAATAAATTCCTTTTGGGAATTATATGCCTTCAAAAATTGAAAATTTGTCATTTTTAAAGTCAAAATTTTAAGCAGATTTTTGCTATTTGGGATAAAATTTTCCTTAAATGTGTACTGGGGATAATAAAGGCTGTATCTTCCTGCATGAACTGGTTTTTGTTTCGTCAACCTCGAGTTCGCCAGTTTCGAGTAATATAAGTTAACGCAAACCCCTACAAACGCAAAAATTGGCATGTTTTGTAAAGCAAAAATGGCTGCCATCGGAATTCAGAAAAAAAAGTGAAATTAGTCTTTTTGGACTCGCTAATCATGTAGGAATCAACATACAAAAAATCATTTGCTTATAAAATGGCCGAGCAACCAATTGTTTTTTTTCTGGATCACTTGACATGGAATGACTCGGATGCAAAAACTGTTATGACAAGTAAAGCATTGTATTAAATATCTTTGTTCTTAAATCTAATTGGTTCTTTATAGGGAACAAATGTAAATACATGATAAAAATATTGACATGTTTTTTTAATAATAAGATTCCTAATTTTATTCAGTTAATTAACTTTCTTATCATTAGATTATATTTTAAAAAATTGCATTTCAAAGACATTTCCTATACATCCCTTAAAGACCTTTTGGCAAATATTGCTCATTGAAAAATTAATTGCAATTTTGAATTACAATGAATTTATTTTTCTGTAATAACATAGCCTGTTTTTAATTAAAATATTTTTTAATCTGGATTTTTTTATTGTGACCATTTTCTCATTGTATTTGTTGGATTTTTGGGAAAAAATGTTGGATTTTTTCTAAAACTCTCAATTTTATAATGTTTGTTTATTAGCCAATAAAAAGTGCTCCACCTGGAAAAAAGTATGTCAGGTGTCCATGCAATTGCCTCTTGATATGTAAAGCTAGCTCTCAAAGAATTGCTTGTCCCAGAAACAACTGGTATGCTGTTTATCTTTTATCTATTTTTTCATTCGAATGTTCATTGTGTTTGCCTCTGTAATGTTCTATTAAAATTCTATATTTATACATAGTGAAATATTTAAAGTTATATGAAATTTTAATGTACAGATTTTTTTTTATTTCATTTAACTTCAGATTTAATAGGTGATTTATTATAAAAAAATGCGTGCCATATTGTTATTTCTTTTTACCTAAGATATATATTTATTAACCTTTCCTAGTAATAATTTTATACGTATTCAACCTGCAGCTAAATTATTTTTTTTTACCTGTTTGATTTTTTTCTATTAGATTCCTTAAAAGAAAAAAATATATATAGTGTCTGCAAAAACATATGTATACATTCCCTTAAATTGTATTTGTTGTTAATGTTTTAAGTATTTCTACCTCAATTGCAATAAAGCATGTTCTAAAGTGAGAAAGTTAGTCAATTAACTATTAATAACATCTATACTTATAAAAGGTAATGTTTCTGTG
>BGPR01008079.1:0-25561 GCA_013235015.1 Araneus ventricosus | reverse complement strand
AGTCAATTGAACTAAAGGGGGTAAGCCGTTTCGGATAAATATTTTTTCAGTTAAACCATGAACATCAATCACTATTTTGTATCGAATTACAGTATGTAATTTTGATATGTTCTGAGTGTAAAGCAAATTCAAAACTCTCTTCATAGGCTACACTTATGTTCTTTATTAAAGATAACCCTCCGCTGGGCGCAATTCTCTCACCGGCAAGTTCGGACTCAATGCACCTGACAGGCACAGGTAAGGAATATCGCAATTAATATTGTTAATACACATTAATTTTAGCATTCTAAAATTAATTACTGCCCCTCTTGGGAAGACTTAAGGTAACCGACTGGTTTAAAATCGTCGTTTTTGATGAAATTATCAAAAAACTTTTTATGACTTCATTTTGTAGCCTATTTAACCAGCTTTCTGAAACTGTCTCACTTTTACTCCACGTGAATTACAAATGGAGTTACAGCTGTTTTATTACCGAACTGTAAGCATTATTTTATGTTGCATGAAAACTTTAAATGCGTTTTCTGAGAAAAGATATTTTTGAGTAAAACTGTCGATCGTAACAATGATTTCTCAAAAAGTTATTCAAGTATTGATATGAAATTTTCCGAGATTGTTTTCTGCAATATGCTTGATGTTTTCCTCTAAAAACTAAGGTTAGTTTTAAAATCAAGTATTATTTTCAAGTGTTTAAATATAAACGAAAAGCATTTTTCATGAAAAATTACCAGTTTAGTAATTATGTTCAGCTATATCTCAAAAGACTTTTGAAGTACAAGAAACATTTTAGAGCATAACACAGATAACTGTCATAAAAATGTACTCCTGCAAGGATTTATGTATATTTAGAATATGATTTTGTCTACGGCTGTTAGTGTAAGGCAAATATTTTAGTCAGTTTCCTTCAAATTTCTCAGTTTTTAAAAAATATTATTTTGAAAGCCTAATTTTACAATATTTTCATAGTTTTAAAACATATGCAGTTGAAAAATAACATTAAAATATATATAAGTTATTTTTCAAAAAAATGTCTCCGAACACAGTCGGATACCTTAAATGAAAAAAAAGTGTAGGTATCGTTTGAAAAAAGTCTCGCCTTTGCGATTATTTCCATATAGTGCAGTACGTGTTATTAGGATTTGCGATTTCAGAGGCATTCCGGATAATCCGGGTTTCGCTTAATCGGGGTTTTACTGTAAATAAGAACGGATCCTGTGTTCTGGGGGGGGTGTATAAAAAGTTGTCCACAGGGTGAAATAACTCCCCCATTAATAATGCACCAACTTAAATAAGTCACTTTGCCTATCCACAAAGAGAGAGTGAGTGAGTGAGGAGGTGAATGATAGTCTCGATTAGAGACGTTGTTTTGAATCTGCGGTCCAGATTAGACGGTCTTTTGAGGGATGCTTGCTGAGTTATGAACAGTAAATGAATACTGAATGGATTATTATGTACCCAGTTTTATGTACAGAGTCTTTATTATAACCCAAATGTGTAAAGTATGCATTTAATATTAATTCAGGACGAAATCAATATTTTTATTTGAAAAGATCAGCTGAGAGTGTCTGTGAAGTTGAGATTTAACTCCAGAGCGTCACACGTCTTTGCATACTAAGGCAAGGGAGCAATTTTGTAACAAAGTTAAGGCTGTGGCGCGGATTCAGTTTTCATGAGAGTGACAAATGCTAAATTTATAGACAAGGAATCCTCAAGACGTCGCATAAAAACAATAGGCTTTGATGGGTTTTGGTGTCTCGAGCAATTCTGTAACAAAGTTAAAGCTGTGGCGCGGATTCAGTTTTGATGAGAGTGGCAAAGGCTAAATTTATAGTCAAGGAATCCTCAAGGCGTTTCATGAAAACAATAGGCTTTAATCATGTTTGGTGTCTAGAGCAATTCTATAACAAAGTTAAGGCTGTGGCGCCGTTCAGTTTTGATGAGAGTTGCAAAGGTTAAATTTATAGTCAAGGAATCCTCAAGGCGTCGCATGAAAAAAGCTTTTAATGGTTTTTGGTGCCTCAGGAATCCATCTACTTTCAGTCGGTCCATTTACTTTCAGCCATATGAGGACAATCACCATCTCGTGTTTCCACGAGAGATGTCGCCATTCCAAACGATATCTGTGACAAGCACCATAACCCCATTGGAGCTTGTCACAGATATCGTTTGGAATGACGATATCTCTCGTGGAAACACGAGGTTGATAATCGTATTAGAAAACAGCACAAATACCTAGATTATGAGATTCCTTGTTTATGTTAAGTTCAGAGACAACCCTTTACAAAAAGAACAGAATCTATAAATTTAAAACAATTGGCAAAACCAGAGGACTAGTCCCCAACCCTAACCACTGGACAGGTTTCGATAATTTTTATTTCATATGGAAGCTTCTGACGACTAAATATGCCATCAAGGGTCGCCTACCCCCACCACTCTCCATTTTCGAGATAAACCGAAAAAATACTTCTCCACGGTATATTCTCTATGGGAAAAACCTTCAGACAGTCTCCAGAAGCAACCACTGAACTTATTTCGACAATGATTATTTCATTTATAAGATTAAGACCCCCTAGATATGTCATCTATTTCCGTCTGCATTCCACCACCTTCTATGTTTGAGGTATATTTCAAAATTAAAAATTGGCTTAGTCCTTCAGCCTCTACAACCGCCAATTCGCCAATTTATCTCGCCAAGTTAGTACAGGCGGAAAGCTTGTCGCCGAAGGCGGCTAGTTTACAATTAATAAGGAAGTCGAATACAATCGACATTTAATAAAGAGTGCAGATCGAGTTCCCTTGAAAATCCTGGTTTCATATTTAGGGTATTCGCAATGAAAAAAAAAATGATTTACATATGTGCAAAAATATTTCAATAAAAAAGAGCAATTAGAATAGGCAATTTTCTAAGTAACCTAAGAAAAATTTTGATTGTGGACAAATTTTGAAAAGCTGACTACATAATTCTCCATGATAACTTTCCATCCATATAGAGATCAGTCTAAATCAAAGAGAATAGATACATTAAAAATGAGCAAACATTCATTTCGTACTGCATGTCATAATCGACTTCATTAAAAAATAACGGTGCATGAATATCTAAAAGTCGCTACGAATGCAAATTTATAGGATTTTATGCTATACTTTAACCGTTATCCGTTCTTTTTTAAATTTAAATCTACGAAGTCGATTTCATGCATTTATTCATTTTGAACGCAAATATTGCCCGAACCTATTTCTGTTTACTTTCAACACAGAGGGAGCGGTTTGATTTCGCAAGTGTTTACTTCCATCAATTTCAACAAAATTTTCAAATGAATAGAATTACGAGCTATTAAAAATTTAACCAACTGAATCTGAAATTATCACTGCTATTTGTCTACATTCAAATCTCCGTTTTGCTCATTAGGTATTCAGAAACATCTTTGTTTACGGGGCGTGGTTTAGATGAGAAATTTAGGTATCATTTCTTAAATTAATTCATTTTATGTAAAACATGTGTTTTTCATTCTCTAACAGACCGTTTCATTACGAAGAATCTCGTGGAACATACAATGCAATTAGGGAGAGTGCTTCTTGGAAACAGTATCCAGCCAGAAGCTTATCTTTCTTCGAAATCCATGGCAAAGTCTCTTTTTTTCGGATAAATTCTATTCCTCGGAGAAGTATAAAAATGTAGCTCACGTTGTAGAGCAGCTTCTAAATTTGTAATGCATTCACGCGCTTTGGCAGTTTAGTGAAATATCCTGTGAAATATGAGAAATACTCTGAAAAAGGGAGGAAGAAATAACAATATGCAAGTATGTAAAAATGCTCAAATAATAAATGTGGAGCAACCCGGGTTTTAAAAAATGGGATTGTAAAAAGCATAAATTTTTTCGTTTTGCTTCGGGAATGAAATGTATCCAAGTAATGTAGAAGGAAATATAAATTTAATAAAATTTCTAAATAAAAATAAATGTCTTTCTTTTTCCTTATTTAGCTAACTTTATAGCTTAATGAAAACTTGCTACGGAATGATTATTTATATGCAGGCAAAGAAAATAGTGTAGTAGAACAGGACATTATTTTTGCACGTTACACATACTACTTGCCAAACATGAAGAAAAATTAGAATTCATTAGAAGCTTTCATACAAAAATTTAATAAAATTTCTAAATAAAAATAAATATCTTTCTTTTTTCTTATTTAGCTAACTTTATAGCTTAATGAAATCTTGCTACGGAATGATTATTTATACACAGGCAACGAAAATAGTGTACATTGTTTCTCTGCAAACTTCTTTTAAGTAAAACAGGACACTATTTTTGTACGTTGCACATACTACTTGATAGTTGTTTGTAAAACGAATAGTATCGTTTTACAAACAACTATTCAAACCACGAAAGGAGAGTCATTTGATTTCCTGGTATTACAATACTTCTGATAAATACATATTTCGACTTTTAACGACTTGTTTGAAGATACTCAAAAACATTAAGAATCTTAGTGTTTTTGTCTGTTGTGTCGGAGATGATTCGAAATTACTCAAGATGATATTTTTTCTAGTTTAGACATTCATTAAAAGTTCTTTACAACTTTGCGATTGATATTATAGATTGTTAACAGTAGTAGTTATGCTGTTGAAATGTTTCGGAATCATTTTCAAGATTTTTTAAATTTTAAATCTACATATTGAGTTATTCTTTATCGATAATCAGCACAATGGACTAGCCAAATTTCTTCCTCATAATAGGTGTACGACCCGTCATTGGAGATGGGACTTAAAAGCCGCACCATCATTTTTATATCCACCATGTAAACGAGAGCCCGCTTACTTCTCAGGTGGCTTCTCATCCCTATATTTGAGGTGTTCCCCCTGTGGGATCACATTAGGAAACAAATACTACAACATTCAAAACGTTCCAGAACTTTTTAAAAAGAGAATATCGCGTGACCGATTAGCTCGTGATTACAGACATTCAAAACTTCATATCACAGGGAAGGTCAAGGCTAGGGTGCTCCATAGTAAAACTGTGATTCACGGGTCCTTCCCTATGTCAAATTACTTATCAAAATATAAAATTACAGTATTTCCGAAAACAGTTATTCCCTGATCTTTCACCATGTGACTTATTCTTCAAGTGAAGAATTTTCTTAAGGGCCAATGATTACCATGTTCTGAAGAAAGACAGCGATGAAGGCACTGGAGGATATTGAGAAAGGAGGCTTCTAGTCCGCACTTAAATATTTATATGAGGGCATCTAAAAATGCCTTGTTGCTTGGGGTAGTTACCAAATAAGCAGGTTCGATCTGTATTCAATCTTTAGTAATAAGTTCGAAAGTGTTTTGTACGTAGTAGTATATATGTTACACCTTCACGGTTCCGAGTTAGGAGGCATAATGCAGCGAAAAAAAGAAATAAAGTATATACAGGGTGTCCACTAAAATCCTATTCCACATTAACTTGAGAACGGCGACAACTAATGCCATAAACTTGGTGTCTAGGTAGTGTAAAGTGAGCATCCTCTACACGGTGAGATTGGTTATAGTGCCACCTGGCGTCAAACAACGGAGTTAGCGTTCCTATCACGACAACGATACAAGATACAGGAAAAAAATCAACTACAAAATTGTAGGGCGTCTACAATTTAGTAAGAAAAGAAAACTTGAGCGCAATACTGCTAAGAACAAAACGTTTAAAACGCGCATTTGTTTGTTCTCAATTTCAAAAACTGTGACGTTTTAGAACGGGTTGAAAAGAGAAAAAAAACTACTTGTCACAATATATCTTTATTTTTTGTGTAAAGAATGCTCTACTTCATCTGCAACAAAGATTTGGGCTATTGATTGAATCTCACTTTGCACGCTTTTTAGCATATCAGTTGGTCCGCTAGCACAGCTACTGTAATACATCATCATAAGTCCTGCAATATTGGTGGGAAGGTCCATACACCTGCTGTTTCAGTTATTCCCACAGGAAAAAAGTATAAAGGTGTCAATTTTTGTCTGAAAAATAACATTTTCTCCATGTCTTGTGACATCACAATTTCTGAAAATGCGAACAAACAGATTTGAATTTTAAGCCTTCTGCTCTTCGTATTAATGTACACAAGATGTCTTTTCATACTAAATCGAAGACGCTCTACAATTTTTGTAACTGATTTTCCCCCCGTATCTTGTACCCTTTTTGAGATAGGGAAGATAGCTCCGTAGTTTGCCGCCAGGTGGCGCTGCAACCGATCTCATCGTGTAGCTCATGGTCACTTTACTATATCTAGACACCAAGTGTGTGGTATTAGTTGTCGCCGTTCTCATGTTAATGTGGGGTAGAAGGACTTTGGTGGACACCCTCTATGTTACGGTCAATGTGATAATCGGTTATTATACATAATAACCGTGGTAATTATGCATAATAACCGGCGATTATGCATAATAAACAAATAAGCTGGTTAAAGTCGATAATTTATGAGAATTTATCGCATTAATCGGTTATTATGAATAATTAACAATGAAGTTTTGTCAATGTAATTATTTTCGGTTTAAATCTATTTTGGATTTTTTTTTGCTATTTGATAATTTGAGGTGCGTGCTTCACACAGGGTCGGATTATTAAATAGGGAAATTAGGGAACTGCCTAAGGGTCCCGTCACTTCAAGGGGCTCCAAGGCATCGAATTTCTTTTTTTTCTGCGGTACTTAACAAAGTAATTTTATTTTGTATTCTCATTTAATTTGCAAAGACCGTGCGCTCAAACTTATACGAAAATCAAATACCGTTTAAATTTTGAAACATTGTTCTAAAACATTCCTAATTAATTACGTTTTGCAAGTTTTATATTTCATGCTGCTTTATAACTCTACAAAATATGTTACCTTATAATTTAAAAATGACCAATTTTATAATAAAATACTATTTAGATTGTGTTTTGTCATTTTTCACGATTTACATAAAAATTTTTAAAATTTAAAATTTGCTTTTTCTTTTTGTACGCGACATACTAAAAGCAACTTCTCAGATAATTAAAATTCCAACATTTGCTAATTCAATTTGTTCAAATTTGCAACTTAAAACTCTTTATATAGAAATTAAATCAAAATTGATACATACAAATTGGGTTTTGAAAGTTGTAGAGGTGAAAAAGGGGCCCCCAAGAGTTGTATTGGCTAAGGGACCCTAGAGAGTTTAATCCGGCCCTGGTATCACAGTAAAAGGTTAATCGCTAAAAGTTAAATCGTTTTGAAATCAAAGCATTTATGTGTTATCTTTGCACTATCTCCTGTTTCAAATGTAGAATTTTAACGGCGTTGGCTATGCCTGGGGCATCTAAAGTGCGCACAGGGTAGATTTTTCTTAACTTAAAAAACAACTTATGACTTCGCTAGCAGCGGAAGTCGGAACATAGTAGCTTCGCTAGATCATTGAAAGTAAGGAATATGCGTTTTTTAATTACTCATGTGAAGCAGGAAAAATTTTGCTTGCGATGCTTGCGGCATCTAAAATGGTCACCGAGCAAATTTTTTTTAACTTAAAAAATATCCTACGGCTTCGCTATCAGATGCATCCGGAACCTAGTAGCTTCGCTAGCTCATTCAATGTGAGGATTCTGCGCGCATTTACCGTTACATATGCATTACAAGCAGTGTGGTGAGATCGGTTAATATATATGATCACCAATAACCCACTTTGAAGGTAACATATAAATGTTACGGTCAATGTGGTGAGATCGGTTAATATATATAATCACCGATAACCCACATTGACGGTAACACATATATGTTACCGTCAATGTGGATAATCGGTTATTATGCATAATAACCGATTATTCACATTAACCGTAACATATACAATCCACATATGTAAAAGAGGGTGATTTTCTGAGGATCTTCATATTCAATTTTTTGAAAAGCCTTTACGCATATGAGTAACTGACCCAAGATATGTTAAATTATATTTTGATGGAGAAAATTATAATTGTCAATTAATAATTTAAAGTTGCTTCTTAAAGAGAATAATCTAATTTATCTTAATTAAAACATAAACGTGTGTTTGTGATTATAAAATCCATCATTGAATTTTTTTGTTACTTTAAAGTAAAACTTGCTCGTCTTTATAAATATTACGAACATTTTACTGAAACTTACCTGAATCATTAGGCAAATATCGAAATTGAAATAAGTTATTGATCAGAAATCTGTACTATTTTCTAAAATGACAGCTGGAATACTAAACTTAACATTGGGTTTATCAGAGTTAGTTGACAGGAGTAACAAGGCATCAAAAGAGTTGTCGCAGTGGTAATTTTACTGTCGCAAAGCAGAATTAAACAGTAATTACCAGTTAGTAATTTCAAGGCAACAAATTGAAGAGCTATATTCGGAAACACCTCTAAACTTAATTTAACATTCCATTTAATTAATACTTTTGTACTTAACAAATGCTTACTCTAATTTTAAAGCTTACAGAAAAGCGGAAAAGGTGACAGTGAATCTGAAAGAGAAAGACCAAAAACGTTGACAGTGAATCTGAAAGAGAGAGAGAAAGAAAAAGGATTAGATATAGTTTTAGTTAAGCTGATACACATAAGTGAATAGAACTTTCGCAACATACTTCACAAGGTAAACACGAATTTATTGAGGGAAGATCGATATATAGCATACTCTTGCCTTTTCAGTATTCTATCTATGTTTGATGTACACAGAGTGCCCACTAAAGTCCCCTACCATCCTTTTAACTACCGAATGGCTGAAGCTATCATCATAAGAGTGGTGTCTAGGCGTGGTAACGTGACTATGCGCTACTGGATGAAACCACTTACAGCGCCACCTGGTGGAAAACGGTGGAGTTAGCGTTATTATCTCCAAAACGGTACGAGATAGAGGAAAAAAGTGAATTACAAAGTTGTAGAGCATCATCTATTTAGTACAAAATGTCACCTTGTGGACATAAATGTTTAGAACAGAAAGCTTAAAAAGACGTATTTGTTTGTTCGCGATTTCCTACACTGACAAGTGGCAAAACATTCTTAGAAAGAAAAAAACAAATAGTTATCACAAGATATCTTTATTTTCGATGTTCAAACTTCTCTCCGTCAGCTACAATGCACATCTGGACCCTTGCTTGAACTTCACGTTGCACACGGTGTAGCATAGCGGGTGTCACGCTGGCACAAGCCTCCGTAATGCGTCGTTGAAGATCCTGCAATGTTGTCGGATGTGTCGCATACACCTGCTGTTTGAGGTATCCCCACAGGAAAAAGGCAATTGGAGTCAGATCAGGTGAACGTGGTGGCCACTCTTGGAAACCACCATACCCGATTATTTGTTCCCACCAGGTACTGCTTCAATGATGATGTTTTCCACAGAGTCATGTTGGAACCAGACGTTCTGGAGCTGAAAACAAACAAATGTGCATTTAAAGCATTATATTTTTAGCAGTCATGTCCATAAGGTGCCTTTTTGTATTAAATCGATGATGCTATACAACTTTGTAATGCACTTTTTTTCCTCTATCTCGTACCGTTTTAGAGATAACAACGCTAACTCTACCGTTTTCCACCAGGTAGCTCTGTAAGCGGTTTAATCCGGTAGCGCATAGTCACTTTACGATGCCTAGGCATCACTCTTAAGGGGGTATCCCATTTGCTGATATTTCGTCACCATGGGAGAGCAAACACGCTTCTCGGACATTGGAACCGGTGTTATTAGCGCGCAAAGCGTAGATGGATCTTTTTTGTCTTGCTAGAAAGCTCCCATCGAAGACCATGAGCATGAATAACTGAACCAATCAGGTTTGACTCGCCAGTGACGTCACTGAAAACTTAGGCGCGATTTTCGGGCTACACAGAAGTCGTTTCATACCGTGTTAACGCCATCACCATGGATGCCAAAAGACATGTTTGGACTGCAGAAAAAGAGTCGGCATTGATTGATTTTATTCAAGAAAAGCCGGCTCTCTGGAATCTATGAATATTAATTATTCTAAAAAGACTTTTAAAAAGTTATTGTATGAAAGCGTTTACGAGGGAATGGCCAGAAGATGGCCTGAAGATGCCGATGCAATTTTTTTTTTATTAATTTTTTATTGAAATAATGTAGATGCTACAGTTTTTGCCACATTAAGAGAAAATTTGAATTGGAATTTTCACAGTAGATGACTAGCTTAAGTTTTTTAAGTCGTACTTACACTATTCTTTAGTAAATTTTATTGACTGTTAATTAAAAAAATCTTTCTCTGGAAGAAAATTATATTTTGAGTAATGAATTTGTAAATATTTTATCTTGATTTGTACCAGTTTTGGCCACATAAATATACAATATAACAGGCATTTTACTGAATATTAAGCAAAAATAAAGCATTTTCATGCAGTATGTATTTTATTATATTTTCCTTCTTTATAAGTCAGTTTTTCGTTGCATATAAAATAACTGAATATCAAATTTCTTACTTTTAATCAATTTGTTGTCAAAGTTTTACATTATTTGTTAGAGATTTTTTCTTGTTTACATTTCATAAACATTCAGTAAATTTCTAATTCTTATATTATAGCTATATTAAGCAAAAATTAAATAAAATAGTATGATTCTTGGAAAAAATTAATGCACTTATTAGTTTGTATCTATGGATATTATACATAAATTAAGTTTTAAATTATATAGAATTTATTAACAAAGAGGCTAGGACTGTCCCATAAAAGCACTGGCACATAAAAGCACATAGATGACCAATTTTTTTGCAAATGTTCACGATATTATGATGAGTCTTAAAAAAAACAGGAGACTTTTAGTGACACAGAAATCTTTTGGTGTGTAATTTGCCAAGTGCAATATTCATTAATCTTGCATTATAAGTATGCATTGAAGCCATGAATAAAAAAATATGATGCATTCTATGTTTTATACTATTAAAAAATGTACTACATTAACATATTTTTTTCAATTTATTTTTGGCTGTGGACCGTTGTACCCTACAATGGTCCACTTTGTCACTTGTTACTTAAAAATAAATATTAAAAAAAGTATAGATAATTAATAGATTTAGAGTGAGTGTAATATAAATCTTAATATGCAGAGAATATGTATGCATTTTTTTCAAGCAAAAAAAATAGATAAATAAACAGTTCTTTGAGAATAAACATTCAAAATTTACTACAGTGGTCCATTGTACCCTGGTGTCCCCTATACATGATGTATACACTTTTATAATTTTTTTTAAAAGGGCTGAATTTATATGCAAATACTTAAAGCATCCCTTTAGGAAATAAAAAAAGAACCCTCATAAGTCCTGAAGGTAATTAATTTTAGAATTAACAGTTATTTCTGAGAGTCTCACGATGAAAGATTGCAACACTTGTGAGTACTTGATACATGTTCATGCATTTAATTTCCTTACAAGTTGCATGTTAAGGAAAAATGAACTAATCATATTGTAAATTACTAAAGAAGAGTTTGTTTAAGGTGTAGGAATGAATCTTATTGGTTAATATAAAATCAGTGGCTAACTTCTGGACAAATAGATGCGTTTTCTCCAAAACTGGTACAATTTCCAAAAGTGGAGCATCTACCCTTAATGTTTTTATTTACTATGTATACATTTTTTAGGGATTTTTTTGCCTTTTTATTATGTTGACAATTTATATGAATAAAGCTGAAATACCAATTTTTTAGTATGCTGTGGAAATCAAAACAATTGAAAATATTTTCTTGGAATTTTGTTCGCAAATACTATGCGTCGTCTGTGCATTCACGATAATTAATTCTTGACCGTTTTTAATTTTTTAGAAAATTTCAGACGGTGAGAGGATTTTTGTGAATTATAGTATTTTACATACGTCATTTTTACATTCAAGATTTTTCTTCTTTTTTGTTCCTTCTGTTTTAAAATAACACCCATCATCTATCACCACTAAAGCTGCCTCAGCGTAAACCAAAGTACTGGTATCCATGGAAGACAAACGAAACAGCAACAAACGACAAGTGCGAAGTCCAACGCGGAAATGAAAGGAGAGCGAAAATACAAACGCCAAAAAAAACTATTTGCACCGCCTAAAAGGAAATTACACATTGCAACTGTCATCCCTTTTTTGGGGGTTGTCAGATCGTAAAGAAGGGGCGTCCATCCCCCTACGCTCAAGGACACATTAAAGGAGAAACCGTCCATCGAAACCGATGTCCCTTGATGGAGAAAAATTCTGCAGTGAGATACCAGCTTTATGAAGATAGAGGCACGAACAGACGCCTCGTTTTCGGCGAAAGCTGTGGCTGTGAGGCGACACATGACCCCGTGTTCTTTAATGGCGCCGTTCACACTGGCGCGGCAAAGTTGTGTAACCAGTTCTCGTCGCTCGCTATCATCCTTCGCCAATGAAACAGCTCCGGTTTCGCCGGCAAATGGTCGCATGGTCCCATAGTAACGAGTGACAGTGTTCACACGTGTTTTTCTACGAAAGCGTTTTCGCACTACCCGGATGGCAGCTCCAAGCACCGATTCTGTTCTTTAAAGTTAAATAAAAACTTATAAGATTTTAGATGATTTAAAACATTTTTTGTTTCTTTTTCGATTAATTATATTTTGTTATGCTGATATTATGATTTTTTACAAATAATTAAAACGAATGTTTCTGTATTTCTACAGGATGAAAATGTAATATCAAGTTAATTTTTTTCACCTTTCCGAGATAACTTTCGATAATATTATTGAATTGTAATTTTAATGTAGTATTTTATTTAGAAGGATAATCATAATACATTTTATTGATAGCTGCAGCCAGTCGGTAGTTAAAAGGGTGGTAAGGGACTTTAGTCGGCACCCTATATATCTATATATCTGCATAAATTATTTCAGCATATTTAAACAGAATGTTTTAATCTCTAAAAATACCGTAAGAAATAGATGAATGATATTCATATATATTATAATTCTTGATTAGTTTGTGTTGCGTGCTCTTCGCAAGACAGACACAGACAGTCATAATGACTTTTATTTATGCTCGCATTTGTCTGGGCAATGAGGATTGCCGTTTCTCTTTATAATGAAACGCCTGCCGGAGGAAGTGGGAATTATGTCTCACGAACAACGCCAAAGTCTTATGTGAGAATTGAACCTGCGGCCGTGTTTTGATATAAATATAGTATATAAACACAGAAGTGCAGTAAATAAAATAAAGGCCTCTTTTCCCCTCATAGGCGAGGATTACGAGCGCCTATTACACAGTTTAACACGTCCGCTGCCACTACTCACGTCTGAGATTCGAGCCATCTATCTAAATAGATTTACCCCTTCTCTGCTATTTTTATCTATAGTAGAGAAGGGGTCATCTACTTAGATGATAGGTTTGAATTATATTTGATTCATACGGCGATCAACCATGTTAATGAATTATTTTTGTTACTAACATAGAGTGTACGTTAAATATTTTGCGTTTACATTATATATCTCAATTTCACGTGTGATATCCTATTTAAATATTACTCATAACATAATTAGCGATTTTATATTATACTAGCTGATATGCCCGGCGTTGCTCGGGATAAAAATATTTTCAAGAATCTCGTAGTCCTTCGCACTCCATTTTCCCCTCCCCATCATTGCTACGTCAACAGCAGAAACTCTTTCATCTCTTGTATTTTTTGCCATTATCCGGAGTACAATTCTCTTGTCTTTAGTGTTTTTGTCACTGACCGGAAAAAAACGCATAGTGCTCTTTTTTTTCTCCTTAGGACCTCTCCCTCCTGTAGGAAGTGGGCTCAACAATCTTGAGAGATTTTACACACTCATTATGATCATTAAAAATTAGTAAAATTAAATGGAGCATAGCGGAAAGAGAGTAATTAACATCATTGTGTTGTGGTGCAAACATATTGAAATAGGTATATGCTATGAAATAAAAGCTAAATAAAATTTCTGCCTTTCTGTTAACATTCAAACAATATTTTCATCATAACTTTCACTATGGTGAAAATACCGGAATGAAGGATTTGATAAAACGATCAATGGTTTGAATTTAATTACAATAACAGAAAGCATTGCTACAAATTGCGTATGAAATAAATTTGAAATGTTTATTAAATTAAGGGAAAAAAAACTCGTGACATTTAAATTGAAATCATTAAAAGGATAATTTTCTGCTTTTTGGGATGGTATGTAAATAATCTACGTGCAATATATTTTTCTGAAATTATTGGCGAAAAACTGAGATAAAACGCCGATAATTGGCTTAATTTTCGTTATTTAATTAAATATCTTTGAAAGTAATTTTTTGAAAGCTTGAAAAAGCAGAATTAATCTAGGAACAGACCCCAGAATGGCGTGTGCAAATTTCATATCAAGACTATTCACCGTTTAGGAGGAGTTCTTGCGACAGATAGACCATTAATACATCTTTTTCACCTTCGCTTTTTCCTCTTCCTACAATAGGAACCGGACTAAGTACTCTTGAAGGTTTAGCACACGCTCATTAGGATCAGTTAAAAATTTGTGAAAATTAAACAAAACATCGAGAGAATAATTCACTAACGTCATTGGACCACTGTGTAACCGTAAGCTGTAAATGCTACGACAACAGGAAACCGGAAGTGTAAAGTCTCCTTTGTTGTCTATGCTCAAAGAAAACAATATTTTCGTATATTAACTAATACTGGCAAAAGCCCGCGCGCGAAACAGTAAATGGGCTTAAATTTATTTCTATAAGAATAAAATTATTTTTAAAAATTGCGTTAAATATATTTTTCTAAACCTTAATAACAATCAGATAAAACACTTTATCGCAATGGAATTATTATCATTGAAAAGATAATTTTCTACTCTTTAAAATGACATAAAAATAATTGTTGTCTAATAAATATTTCAGAAGTTATTGGCAAAAAACGTCTGAGCATTAGGCTTAATAACGGCTAATTTTCGTTATTTAATTAAATATCTTAAGAACTAATTACCTCTGAAAGTTGAAAATAGCACGCCATTTCATCACTGTGTAACCGTATTAAAAGTTGTAAATTCTTTTCACTTCCGGTAGTTGTAGAGATTTACAACTTTTAATACGGTTACACATTGATCAAATGGCGTGCTATTTTCAACTTTCAGAGTATTTTCTTATATTAAGTTTAACACTGGCAAAAGCCCGCGCGCGAAACAGTAATTTGGCTTAAATTTATTTCTATAAGAATAAAAAGTATTGTTAGAAATTGTGTTAAAAATATTTTTAAAACCTTTATAACAATCAGAGAAAACACTTCATCGCAAGGGAATTAATATCATTGAAAAGATAATTTTCAGCTGTTTAAAATGGCATAAAAATAATTGTTGTCTAATAAATATTTTAGAAGTTATTGGCAAAAAACGTCTAAGCATTAGGCTTAACAGCGGCTAATTTTCGTTGTTTAATTAAATATCTTAAGAACTAATTAACTCTGGAAGTTCAAAATATCACCGTTGACCTAGAAATGTTCTCTAGAATGTAGTGTGCAAATTTCATGTCGCTACGGTACACCGTTTAGGAGGAGTTCTTGTGACCGACAGATACCGGATACATGTATTTTCTGCTTTATATTATAGATGTCATTATATATAACATATTGTGACTAACCTTTCTTTAGTGAATATGTTCTTGTTCACTGTATTTGTGATAGTTATGAGTAGGCAATATCTTGGTTCAGAGTTCCTGCTACAATTACTTATCTATATATTTAAAACTTGCAGTACGCGCACGGCGTTTCCCGTGGAATCAGGTCTTCAACAAAATGAAAAAAAAAACGCCCACAATGACAGGAAAATCAAAAAAAAAAAAAATTAAAAAAAAAGATACACATTATTGATTTTCCCGCTTATTTTTTTTCGCGATAATGACATTTCAACTGCAGAAAACAGCACAGAGTACGTTAATCCAGAACAATATTAAAAAATTGCAACGTGACAATGATTATTATACAACAAACAAAATATGCGAGGCAAATAAACATGTTAAGACACTCCCGAAATTATTAATCGAAGTCATTCAGTTAAAGGTTATGACGTCTCCTGCGCTCTGCACCTTAAGCCAATGAAATTGCAACAATGCATGCTGGGAAGACTCCAGATAAAGACTCGTGGGAGAACGCTCGCTAGAGAAAAATCTCTTTCATCTGACCAGGGAAAAATTAATTTAAAAAAAAAACGGAAGAAGATTTTTAACCTTCCTTCTTATAAATCCGACAGAAACATTCCAGTTATGAGGAGAAAACATTTGAAAATGATAGCGTTATTAGAACGTCGTATGCAGGAATTTTAAAAAATTAGAATGAAACATTAACATAAAAGTGACTATTTTTCAAAAATTTCTCAAAATTCAGTAAATTACGTTAGAAGTGCGAATCAAACTTCATTAGAACGGAAATCGTTTGCTCTTTTCAATGGTGTATCTATTTTTTGTACAATTATCCGAAACCATGCTATTGAGAAATTAGTGCGAAAAATCACCCAAAACAATACAAAATATTAAATAAAAAAATTTCTAGATTGAATTTTAAAACTCCGGCTTCGATGTGCAATGAGACACCATTACTACTACCTGTGTGCCAAATTTCATTGCTGTAAGTGCGATATATTCGTCTGGACATCGCGAGCGCGCACACGCAAACATTGCCTTTTATAAGTATAGATAATTGGCAAAACCAGAGGATCAGTCCCCCAGCCCCAATTACTGGACCGATTTCGACAATTTTTAATTCATATAAAAGCTTATGACCCTAGATATATCATCAAAGGTCGTCTGCCCCCACAAACCTCCATTTTGAGATATATCGCAAAATAAAACTTTGGCAAAGTTCCTCGTCCTCTGAACCGTCAATTGGGCAAGTTACAAGCATAGCCACTGCCATTATTATTGCATGGTGAACAGCTGGTCGCCGATGGAGTTTAGTATATATAAATCCTCTTCTGTGCAATGATTTTCTTAATGCCTCTCCCTTTCTCCAAAGTTTGTGCAATTGAACACTAAGCCTTAACTATGTCGTATATTTACAAGTGTATCCCTTCAGGACTCAGGATCACTGCGAGAAGAATATCAAGCTTCTTTTCTTAGCAGCTGAGTTTTGCCATTTATAGTTCATTTGTGGGAGAAAAGGGAAAATGTCCAGGACTTTTCATTGACATTAATTAACCTTCAATAAATATGTCACTTACGGTGCTGATACATTTTGTCACTAAGTCCATTTGATCATTCCCTTCATTGGCAGACACTCCAAAGTCCTCCTACACAAGCAAGTAAGGGAAAGTGTGTAAACCCGAGTAGCTAAGGTTCGAAAGACTGTTAGAACTAAAATAGTCGACATCGAGTTCTCAAATGTTATTAAAATATTCATTGTTTATCGGAGTGCAATATATCTTTCAAGAAAAGTCATAGTTTTACTCCTTTTTTTACTAATAATATTTTTATGAAAAAAGTTACATCACCCATTTTTATCCAACTAGTGTAGTAAAACAGGGTACACATATAAAATCTATGGGAAATTATGAAAACTAAGTTTTCAGCGGAAAAGTTGCAATCATTTTTTATTTGACAATTTAAGCATATTATTTACAAAATTCACATATAAAGCAGTTGTCTTCTTCCTCCGCGCCACTATAGCTTTCGTGGGCACATCTAAGGCAGTTTTTATATTGGATTAACCCTTCTTCTTTATTTAAATAAGAAAATTCATCATTTAAAATATAAACAATCAACGTCTGACATGTTTTCATCGTCTTAATCGGAGGAATCATCCATACTGACTGTCCCGGTCTTACGCCACTTGGTGTACACGGTTTTACCCCGAGGGCAGTGGTTATAAAAAATTAAATAGAACCGCGCAATTATTGAAGTAAATCCGTATTATTTGATAGGGTATAAATCCTTAGTAAACGTCTAATAAGCTGGACTAAATATATTTGTATAAGTGTAATGATTTTTAAGTAAGGACAGTTTAAAATCAAACGAACATTAGAGAGCTGACGTCTTAAAACAAATAAACCTTCACAGATGCAGTGAATTCAAAAACTACAACACGCCATTTTGATTGCTCTCTTTTCTTAACTAGTAGAGTGTAATTCAGTATCTGTCTACCAGATAGGAAAAATAAAATCGTTAGAATCAAGGGTACCCGGTTTTACCCCACTCTCACCTATTTCTACTATTGTAACACACGCCGCTCAAATCTGGGAGCTTGCAGCAAAAACGCGTAGAAAATAATTTCAAATTCTACAGAACAGAACAGTATCATGGCGAATGAGCCACGGCACATGAGAAATAATGTCAGACAAAATGACCTGAAAATTGATAAAATTTAAGATTGCAGCCAGAAGCAGTCTAGAATCTTCTTCAACCAAATCAAGTGTCATCCTAACCCAACCATCAGGTGTCAAACATTCCTCGCCCAAAATGAAGGGAAACATGCATAATGTTACGAACAAGTAATGTCGCTTTTCCACAATATTAATCTTATGGTTAGAAAGATACATTTACAGAGGTTCTTACTACTTATCGGGGAATGGAGGCCAACGACCCCGACAAAATGAAGGACCTCAAAAATGCTGGAATTTTCTTGATATCTCTATTGGGGTGGAGATAAACAGAATTTACTAGAAGAATTTATGTGACTTCACATCCTGTCAGGGGAAGTATAAAAACCCGGGAGTTGCTGAGATGAGACAATCGTTTTTGAACGTTTTCGGAGTTCGAAGAATCTCTTCGGAAACTTGTTCTGTTTACGAGATGGTCAGATGTTAGACGCTGAGCGCTATTGTTCCTGCTATTACTTTATTGTTCGTGATTTGCTGTCTGCTGGGGTTGCTACCTTGTGAAAGTGCTGTGTTTTCCTGCTACCTGTGCTTCGTGTTTTCCGGAATCTTCGGGAATGAAGTGTAATTCTCCGTTATCCTACTTGTTAGACTGTTTTTTCCGTACACACACGGAACGATTTTCATAACAATACTCATATGCAATTACTAGATGGTTCCTGGAGATTAAACAACCATAAATTTCCCTTCTAACACCCTTAAGTTGAGACCGTCTGAGCTGAATTCTTTTATTTGAAGTCTTTTACTGCAACCTCAAAATTAGTCAAACCTATTCTAATTCACTCCTAACCCTTTTTCTAAACAACTTCTGCATCTAGGCTTAAATTACTCTTTAGCTAGAAATCCGAGGTTTCCACAAGGTCCCGTTTTACACTCAGGATGAACAAAAGTGCATAGGAACAAGTACTCAAATGAATATCTAAGTCTAAAAAGAAATCTGTATTGAGCAGCAGACAGCTCCAGTATTATTTCCATGACATTCGCATTTCACCTATCTCAGTCTATCACTCCATAACTCAACGACTTCAGTTCGTGACCTGTCATTGTTTTCTGCACTGTATCCAAACCTTTAGAGCAGCGATATTGAAAAAAATATATAAATATAACTCATTTTTTTCCTCTTTTCCATCAAATTTATTTAAAGTTTCAGTCGAAACTCGTTTCACGAGCAATATTTCATCTTCATCCCCCGTCCCCATATCGGAACCAAAACGCATGAAACAAGATTCCTCCAACAAAAGAATCATTCTCATCACGTGAGGACGCCCAACTGGTTGCCATGGATACGGGACGGGATAGATGACATCTTGTAAGCATTCTCTGCTATTAGGCACATTTCATTTCGCCATCGTTCTTCCTCTACCCTGGAAAGGGAAGAAAATCTGGCAGCACTCTTATTACGGCCACTTTATCAGGCACCTTTCCCGGACTGAGTTACATTTAATGGGTCAGGCAACCGGATAGCGCGGCTTCTCCAGGCCGGATTGCTTTTCTTCCCAATGATCAGTCACGTGATCCGGCAGGCGATATCTATCAGGCAAAATTCGAGATAGAACACCCTCCAGTGAAATGGGGTGCAGGCAGTGACAGATGAGGCACCGACTTTAAGTTCTGGAGAAAGAATGACAGGCACTTTCCGCAGCCCTTCAACTTTTGTTGAAAATATTACACGAAGTAACCATTCTGATCTTACAAATGATACTTTTATCGCATTCGTTTGATGTATGTTAATGTACCATTTCTTTAGCATTGTAGCGCACGCCTTATATTTAAATGCCGAGCCAGAAACATTTGTATCTAAAGTTCTCTTGAAAATATTAAGGGAGATTCGAAACTCTAGTTTGAAACATAGTAGCATCATAATGTTTCGTCGCTTAACAAGCAACGGCACCTACCTTAATTTTTTGAAATTTCAAAGGGAACGCAAAAACTGAATTTTTCTCAAACAATAATGAATATTTATGAATATTTTTAACATCTGATATGAACATGAGGCCGCATACTCCCACCATATGTGAAAAAAATTCAAAAATATTTTTTATTGGTTGTAAAATACAGTCGGACCTCTATTTAACGAAGTCGCTAAATCCCGAAAAAAGTTCGTTATATGGAAAATTCGATAAATAGAGATTCACCTTTTAAAATACTTTAAACTGCACATAACAGATTTTAAATTCATAAACACTAAATATTATTATTAAAAAGTAATTAACCACCTTTATTTTGTAAATTAATATCTATTTGTTTTATATATCTTACCCATCAAAACGAAATCTGAGAGGAAAACCAGAATAAAACAAAACATTGTCCGGGAATACACAGTATTTTCAATTTAAAAAAATAATTTTATATTAAAATTAATGAATTTTAATGACATTATCGCATTTATTTCAACAAGCAATTTTAAGCATACATTACCACCTGCGTCCTTAAATTTAATTACTGATAAAGTTCGAAGACATGGGACAACTCCATTGAGGGTGAAGGGGGGATATTGAAAGTTTTTCTAGTGAAGTGGACAGTGGGGGGGGAGTAAATGTTGCACCTCCTGGATAAAATGAAAAGAATGACTGTGATTTTACTGCTATCGATGAATTAGGAGACTGGTAAACCCAGTTCAAGGTCATTGATCACCACAAAATGTGTTAAAAGAAAGAATAAGTTTGAAATGTTCAGAAATATTTTGAGAAATAGGGAGAAAAAAAATATTCTATCACAAGAAAAAGTTCGTTAAATAGAGAATGCACTTCGCTAATTGGAGGTTATTTACGAAGAAATTCGCAAAATGTTCTTGGTACCAAGGAAAAGTTCGCAAAATGTTCTTGGTTCCAAGGAAAAGTTCGCAAAATGTTCTTGGTTCCAAGGAAAAGTTCGCAAAATAGAGGTTCGTTAAATAGAGGTCCGACTGTTTATAGTTTTTTTCTTCCTCTTTCAAATTTCAAAAAATTGAGATATGTGGCGTTGCTCGTTAACGGCGATTTTAAATTTGATTCATCTATTTTGACTTCGCCTGGCTTGATGGCATCAGCCGCTGCATTCTGCGCATCACGATTTTTACATCATGCAATTTACTGGAGGAATGCCAGCGTAAAAACATTATAATGTTAAGAAAAAGCATCCATTGTTTAGAAATATGTTAAAGTATTAGTTTGTAATAAACTGAAAAATCTATTAATTATTTCTGCTTATTCGCAAGAGTTCTATTAAAGTATTCGCGTTAGTTATTAACAATTATTGTAGCGCGCGATAATATAAAAGGAAAACTTTCGTAAAAAATTGTATTTAAAACAAATTATGTAAACAAATTATTAAAATTCAAGAAAATACTGCATAAAAAATCTGATGTCACTAGAAAGCTAAATTTTGAAGTTTCAAGTGGTGTAAAAATAGTTTTTGTGCAATAATGAAATCCGAAGTTATTGAGAGAAAAAAATTCGGTTCAAATTTTGTAGTTCAGTGTCCAACGGTCAGTCCTGTAGAGAGTTTTGAACGGCTTTTGAATCACGCAATTCACAGATATTATGACAGCCCATAAATATTATTACGTTAAAATATATTTCAAGAAGGAAATTTAATATCACTCTGTACAGGGTTCCATTAAAGTCCTTCTACCCCACATTAAATTGAGAACGGCGACAACTATTGCTACAAACTTGGTGTCTAGGTATAGTAAAGGGACTATGCGCTACAATGTGATATCACTACAGCGCCACCTGGCGGCAAACAACGGAGTTAGCGTTCCTATTTCGAAAACGGTACAAGATACGGGGGAAAAGCCGATTACAAAATTGTAGATCGCTTTCTATTTCGTACGAAAAGACACCTTAAGCGCAATAATGCTAAGAACAAAAGTTGCGAAACTTCCATTTGTTTGGTCGCGATTTCCAACACTGTTACGCCAGAAAAGCGTTAGAAAGAAAGCAGAGCAATTAGTTATCACAAGATACATTTATTTTCACCAGATGTGCTACAAAAAGTATAATGGGGTCATTTTTTTGTCCAAAAATAACATTTTCTCCTTTTGTTCATGTCTTGTGACGTCACAATTTCGGAAAATACGAACAAACAAATGTACATTTTAAGCGTTTTGTTCTTTGTATTAAAGTGCAAAAGGTGTCTTTTCATACTAAATCAAACACGTTTTACAATTTTGTAATTCATATTTTTCCCGTTTCTTGTAAAGTTTTCGAGGTAGGAACTCTAACTCCGTTTTTTGCCGCCAGGTGGCGCTGTAACCAATCTCACCGTGTAGCGGATGGTCACTTTACAATACCTAGACACCAAGTTTATGGTAATAGTTGTCGCCGTTCTCAAGTTAATGTGAGGTAGAAGGACTTTAGTGGACACCATGTATAAATGTATATAGTAGCGTTATTTGTTACATTTTGCAATATCTGCCTCGAATGATACCTACGTCTCTTATTTCTTTGTGAAGAAGTGTAAATTATCTGGAAGAGCAATGCAATCTTCTTAATGGTAGGAATCCAGTCACTGGCCTTTCACAAACTGTATAACAGTTTTGAAAGTCGAGTTATAAAACAAATGTCTGCATTTCAATCTGTTTATTGTTTATATAGTTTGCATTGAGAAGAACCTAAGGGAACGTTTACTTAAGAGTGAAAAACATGCATCAAATGCCAGACCCTATGAAATGAAACATCACTCTCTCATTATTTGATCTTTCAAATGAATCTTTTACTGTATTTATTTTATGTAGGCAAATGGAAGCTTTCTTGATATGGCAGAACAAAAAATATATTCAGATTATGTTCCAGACTGGCTTATGCTTACAAACGTCTTGAGAATAAGGGAAAACTCTATGAGAAGAATATAATATCCTTCCTCAGGTGCGCATCTCCCTGAAATATTTGTAACATTTTGTAATATCTATCTGTAGAAGCTATAGAAATCTAAATAAATTAATACAGCAAAATGCATTGAAATTTAGAAAGACTTTGAGATACATAATTTTAAATTTGCGACCTCTTATAGTATACACATTAAATCCAACTGACTTTCTCCAAACCAAGATATCTTGGATGTATAATTATCTCCATTATTTTTAAAGTTCACATTTACGTTGCACTAACAAACACTACTCGTGAAGAATCACAATGGTGCCGATTCATGCTCTCGTGTTGCAACTCAAAGGTGCCTCGCCTGTTTCATTTTGAAGTACATTAACACATTAAGAAGAAATTAATTTAAAGCACAGATTTTAATTAATTTCTATTAAAATATGTTTAAAACAATAATATTAAGTTAACTGTGAAATAAAATTAAATTCGGAGAATTTTTTTAAAGTGTAGAAAATTGTTTTTTTTTTAAATCGGTTTCATAAATATTAAATTTTTTTTTAAATATAGAAAAATATAAAAAATTAAAAATCACTTTCTGATTTCTCGCAGTACCTCAAAAATAAATGAAAGGAATCATCAGAAATTTCAAAATGACCACATTTTGAATTCTGGGTAACTGGTGGTATATGACTGTTGAAAACTGTTTAGGACTTCAGTAATATCTATTGACTTCATAAATAAAGCAGAAAAGAAGCAATGGAATGAATTCGGTTTAGCCACGGAAGTGAAATGTAATTGTCTTATAAATAGGAAACTGGGTGGTAACGGGTTAAGCATCTTGGAGGAAGAAAATTTACGTCTGAGTAAAACATTAAGACCGCTTGCAATCGGATGTTAGAAGTCCTCGGCTATTTACGTTTGCCATCTGATTGGAACTTGACTCAAAATGCCTCTACTAAAAGACCAAATCGTGCGAATAAAGTTTTTCGGTATGATAAAGAAAATTATTAACCCCTTAAGTGGTTTGTTTTCTCAACTATCTAATTAGATGACACCTTATACTGTAGGAACCCGGTAATCCAGACGAATTCAGGCACATAGATGTCCGGATTGGCGAGGTTTTCAAAAAATAACGTAAAACACTTTTTTCAAAAATTGTATGTATAGGTACTATGGTATATCGGTATGAACTAACATTGTATGGTTAAATTGAATGGACATGATACATTTACATACATAATTACTACATATGTAAGTGAATGAACATAATTCGGTGTCCAAAAAAGTCAGTTATTATTCTTTTTTTTTGCGCGGCCGTTCCAATTTTTAATTGAAATGCGCAGTCTCTTAAACGTCCGAGGAGCATAATTTCGTGTACTTCAAAATTTTGCTCTTCAGCCCAATGTAATGAAATGATGAGTGCCGACACAGCTTCAGAAGGAGAAATTTTGATGGGGTTTATAGGGGTGACGTCGTCATCATCATCATCTTCTGCTGTTACCGTCCTGATAATTTCGTCGTCTGTTAAAATTTCATTTCGATCGAAACTGTCGTCAGCCTCAGCAGCCCATTGGAGGGCTTCAGTATTAGACATCGGGTTCGTGTTTTGTAATTGGTTAATGAGTGATGCAAGCTGAATTTCTTCAGTTTACACATTTTCTTCAACTTCAGAATCAATAAAATTGGGAAGCAAATTTTTCCACGACTTGTTGATCAGCAATGTAGACACAGGTGCCCAACAGTTAGCGAGATTGAACACGACATCTTTTAAATTTACATTTTTCAGTGTTTTTACCAAGTTTTCATTGTGCACAGGATCATTGAGAATGTTCATAAGAAGCAACTTGTGATATCCCAGCTTGATATTTTGAATAACATTCTGATCCATCGGTTGGATCAGCGCAGGATGCGGGTTTGCATAATTCTCCATGGACCGTCCGGCTTACCGAGGGTTCCGGATTAGCGCGTGTCCGGATTACTGGGGTTCTATTGTATTTTGGAAATGCGTTGTCATTTTTATTTCATTGTGAACCTAAAGGACAGTTGAAAAGTTTATGGTTCCACCTAATTTTTGTATCGAATTATAAAGTCAATGAATGACTTTGTTTCTGTTTATAAGTTCAAATTGTGATAATTCTATGTCCGGGAAATCCCCGGTCATACTTCTGAAGGGGTTAAAGAGACGGAAAGCTCATTTCAAAAATATAAACTGTATAGTCAAATGCGTAGATCAGATTCTTTTGACTATTCAGAATTCTGCGGACTCTCATACCACGCGGGAGATACGTCCAACGTAAAAGGAAATTGCGCTATACGTAGGGTTACCATATTTTTTTGTTGAAATCCGGACATGTCGCAGGAGGGGGAAGAGTCTTGGGGGATCAAACTACAATAGAGTCTCGACTGTTCCAGTTTTCCATAAATTCGTGTTAGTGAAAAAAATCAGTTTAGCTCCCAAATAATGACCAACACATACACA
>BGPR01008078.1:40708-66376 GCA_013235015.1 Araneus ventricosus | reverse complement strand
TGAGAAGAGTTACTAGGGAACAAAGTGAGACAATAAAAATATTCATCGGAATATAAGTAAAAATCGGTATTAAATTGAAAATTTCAAACTCAGCAAGTTTTTTGATTATAACATGCAGAGTTTTTTTCGAATTATACGTAACTTACAAAATACTTGACAATACGTAAAAGAAACATTGCATTAAAATTTGATTTCAGAAATTTGAATATTATGAGAAATATGTACATTTGTAGTAAATAATGTTTTCCTGCGTATACCCGAAATGTAACTTTATATACTGTCAACAGATGGCGCCATGAGAAACTACTTTAAATAAAAAAAATAAGAAAGTCGCAGTTAGGGTCCGCGGCGTAGATTTTTCTTGAAAACGTCGGATGAAATCATAAAACAAGTGTTTCGTTTTAATATGTAATTTCATTATCAATCTCTTTAATACAATATTTACACAGAGTAGTATAATGATTATGATTACGGAATAGATAAATCACAAGCTATCACAGACACTTGCTACATGCGATAAACTTGTGATTTATCCATTCTGTAACCAATATACTACTCTGGGTAAATATTGTATTAAAGAGATTGATAATTAAATTATATATTAATTCGAAACACTTTTTTGTGATTACTCTTGACGTTTTCAAGAAAAATGTACTGCGCGGACCCGAATTGCGCCTCTCTTTTGTTTCTGTGGCTTCTCCATAATCACTAAAAATAATAAAGACGTTTTTTTAACTTGTGTTTGCAGCCCGAATGGAAAATTCAAAATTTAGTAGAGCGAAACATGCAAAAATGAAGTTTATGTAACTTGCACGGCCAAAAGAAGCTTCCAGCTTTCACGAAGTATACTATGCGTCCATTTCGTACATTACAGGATAAAAAGAAAAAGTAGAACTGCAAAATTAAAACTACATTTCCTTGACTATTAGCACCTCATCCAAGGAGAGAATTCATTCACGAAACTCAGGTAAGGAAAGCCTCATAAGTTCTGGATCTTATTTGAGAATTTTCTTTTCCTAAGTTTCGTACACGGTTGTTGTAACGATCTCGAATACACGAGGGAACGTCAGTAAATACGTTACAAACCGATCTGAGAGTTCGGGAATTAGAAGTAAATTGTTTCCAAATAGGTTAGTAAGTGGCAAAAGCATTCAACTTCATGATATTTTTTTCAAATTTATGAGATAACAGTTGTACAAATTTGTGCACTTGAAAATGGTGATAGAGCTCGAGGGATGTACGCTAGAAGAGCAGCGAAGTGTTGTGCGTTTCTTGTGGGTGAAAAAAATTCCGTCAAAGGATGTTTACATGGAAATGATTTTTCTTTACACTGAGAATTTCTCGTCCTGTCAAGAGGTCAATTGTAACATTGTATCGAAACTTCGAGATGAAATTGGAAGTAAACGCACATGCCTTTTGAATCGAAGCTTTTTGTTCCTTCACGGTAACGGCATGGCTCATAAAGTTCGATTATACAAAAAAAAATGACGAATTTCAGTGGAAACTTCTTCAACATTCGCCTAACAGACCGGAGTAAGCTGTAAGATTTATCACATGTCTGATCAGATTAAATTAGAAGCGTTTCGCGTCTGTAGAAGCTGAACGACATGTACGTAAGTGGTTGAAATAGCAGTCCAAAGACTTCAATGCAGCAGGTATTAACCGCTTAACTTAACAGCCCGAGAATACTCACGCATCGAATTATCGCATTTTCGGTCTTAAAACTAAAATTTAATGATTAATTATCTTTATAATTTTACACAAAAATTACCCAGAATCCATAAACATCTCAAGTATTATATGCCTTCTGAGATGAATAAAAACGACAACCGCTTTCCCAAACAGAAGGGAGCATCTTATTAGATAGCAAAGAAAATTATTAATTAAGTGGTTAAATAACTGATAAAGAGATGTGATAAATGTATCAATTTAAATGGCTATTATGTAGAGAAATAAATGTGGTCTTCAAGTAAACATTTTGGTTTCCCACTTTTTTATTGGCTTTTCTAGCCTGCCAACTTACGTACTTATTACCTACTAACCTACTTACCCTCATAATTCTGAGAACCTATGCAGGCAATATACAAATCGTATTGGCAACAGTGTTGATGAAGTTTGGTACCTGTAATTAATATTTTTATTTTATTGATACTGAGGTTTTTAATCTTTCACGTTTTATTTTATTTGTACTGAGGTTTTAATTCTCTCGGGAAACCTCTACTAGTAATGATCGTGATAAGTCTGATGTTTCGAAGTGATTCCCTTGCTGATAGTGTGTATGAGACTTTAAAAATATTATATTTTTGTTACAAATACATCATGATACTCATATCTATTTAGGAATCGTTATTCTGATCATTATGAAATGCAAATCCTATATGAGCAGAAGTAATGAAAGTTCTTTGTATCAAAAAAATTTCAATCATTTTCACTAAAGAGTAATCTTTCCCATCTTTCCGCAACTGGTGGTGGGAATCTGTACGAAAATCAATGTCTTCATAAATAGATAGGCTTCATATTATTTACGAGTAGGATATTTGCCACCCATTGCTATAAACCACAGAAAGTGCTCTCTCCTTCCCTTCATCGCAGCTTAAACAATACGCCGCGTTTTGTGTTTAGCTTCGTACTATGATGAAGAAAATCAAGAATGTATTTTGACATCTTTCCCATTGACCGATACTGTGCAAAATTTGATGTAGATGCTCTATTTTCGTGTCAAGATCATATAATAAAATTCACACTTTTGATTTGTTCCTCTTTGAATTGTCACGTTGTCACATACACAATGACACAAGTTGGCAGAGATTCAACCCTTTCATGAATTGAGCACAAATCTGATATAGGTTTACAATTCTATCTATAAATGCATATGCCAAATTTCATTTATCTACTTCGTTGCGTTTTTGAGAAAAGTGTTCACACGCGCATTGACGAAGAGACAGATAGACTACCTGCAAACGGATTTCGTACAAAAATAATAGAAATCTACAATGTTGGCGTAGAGAATACATACCAAATTTCATATATCTAGCTTGTTATATTTTTGAGTTATCATATTTCCAGACTGAAAGGCAGTCAGATAAAATTCCACAGAAATGGTTTTTTCCTTACTCACGAAGATTCACCAAACATATGGTGTGAAGGAAAACGATTAGCGGAAAAACAAGTTGTATAAAATTAATACAAATAATAAAAACTGTTCATTGTAACAGCAGGTATGTAAAAAATAAAGGGAAGTTTTTAAAAGCATGTATAAAAAATAAATGGCATTTACATGAAATGATAGAAACCAATGGCCTTTAAAAACTTAAAAGATGTGGATGAGGGTCTTCCCTTACCAATTCCTTCATGTAAGGAGACGATGAGTTAAAATAAGTCACACGATGAGAATTAAATGTGGGACACTCTGTTAAAATATGTGCAACTGTTCAGCGAATATTACATGTTCAGCATTCAGGTGCTCTCTCTCTAAACAAAAGAGAGCAAAGACCAAGCGCCAACAAAAGCGAGAGAGAGGGGGAGAATACGAAAATAACTGATTCAAGCAAGTTTCCTGAGCCTTTTTTTAAACCAAACAAACAACACAGCATATAGTTTTATGTTAAAAACATGCAACTTCTTCATTGCAAAGTCGGGGCAGCGTTGCGGACTCAGATTCATACTGCTCTCGGAGGCGCCGTTAATGTGGAAGGGGGTGTGACATTCCTATCTGTTTAGAGACGGCAGTCCTTCGCAAGGGGTGCCTGAAGCAGGCAGTTTGTTGATGACCACTACTTGTTTTTTTCTTGGTGTTGCATTTTTCTGCCGTAAAGTTGATGGACCAGTTTCGTGCATTGGGATGACTCAACAAGTCCAATTACATAGTATGTCTGTGCACCTCAAACCCTTTAATTTCAGAACGGCGATGTCTAGAGTCAGAAAAGCGGTGTCTAGGTTATACACGGGGAGACCACTTAAGTGGTATCTGGCGGTGAAATTCGAAGTTAGTGCTTTTATCTGCAAAATTGTGCCAGCTGCCGAAAAAATTTACCTTGAGCACTTTCATGTCTAGATTAGAACACATAAAACCGGCATTTGTTTGGCCGCGCGAGGCTGAAGAATGGAGCACTTGCATGTTATTAAGATCGTTTATCTTTCTGGTTATAAAGCACACCTGGGCTATAATAAGTTATTAAAATACATGCCCCATCAAACTGATATTTAAAATTATGCACCAAACATTAACCGATCACCATACTTGATGTCGAACTTTGATAGTGCATCTAGAAATTCCTATTGCCTAGTAATGGGTGTTCTGTCAATTGCATATGTCATTATGCGAACGGCATATCTCTTCTGTCCATATTACGTCTGCAAGGAACGTTCACTAGATCTATAAGGAATGCAGGAAAAGGCTGCACAACGCTCGCTGAACATCCTTTACCAGAAGCGCTGAGGACCGAATTCGCTCTGGATTTTTCAAGTGTGGCTTTTGAGACTCATACAGTCTAGTCGAGACGTAACAACTTTAGAAATCGTGGCGAAACAAATCCGCGTTTTCGGCATTCCATTCTTGATATTAATGTGTGCAAGGTATATTTTGTATTAAATAGATGACGCTTTACAACTTCATAGCTTACTTTATTCCCGTATCTCTTACCGTTGGGGAGATAAGAGTGGAAACACCGATTTTTACCGCTAGATGACGCTGTAACTTGTAATATCGAGTACCGCAAAGCCATTTTACTATATGTGGTAAAATCTTTTGTGACAATAGTTTGCCACTAATGAACTAACTTGTTTGTTGATTAGTTTAAAGCAGCTTTCTGATACTCTGTAAGAGAATATACTATCATCAAACAGCATTCAATCACCAAAATAAATTTTTCAGAAAAAGCGTATTTTACCACTTTTAAAAATGCATTTGTCTCTGTATATATATTTAAAATACTAACTTTCTAAGGTTTCGAAGTATATCAGACTGTCTTGTAAGCGATTCGGTCATTGTATTGATTCAAATAAACGGAAAGCGATTGAGAAGTTCACAGCGCCGCTCGGCGGGTAATATGGAAGGTCAGTCCAAAAACTGCTTTCTCGGAACGTAGCCATAACCTGCAATTCTGTTCTTGACTGTAATTTATTTCTTTGAGTAAACTGTTCTCGAGTTTGCGAGCGCGGATTATTGAAATCTCCTCGAGACGAAAACAGGAAGCGAAGTTTCATACATTTTAAGGTATATTCTTGGCTTAAAGACGTTCACAACAGACAAAACGCCCATTATTGGGCGACGGAAAATTCTAGATGAGCTTTCAAATTCTGACATAAACTACGCCCGTCTGTTAATGTAGGGCGCAGAATTTTCAATTACAAGATTGATTTACCCAAAATTTTATTTATTAATTGCAGTCCAGATGTACTTTTTGACTGCAAAAAGGGTAATAATCTTGTTGCAGATAAGATTATTTCCCTTTCTGCTCCATTCAGTGGGGAGTCCAGGGGAAGGTTGTCTATGGGGCTGCAGTACCCCAGAGCTAAACCAGAATTCTTGATTTTATTTAAAATCACTACAACTGTTAATACGCCGCGTTTTGTGTTTGACTTCGTACTATGATGAAGAAAATCAAGAATGCATTTTTGACATCTTCCCATTGACGGATTGGGTGCAAAATTTGATGTAGATGCTCAATTTTCATGTCAAGATCATATAATAAAATTCACACTTCTAATTTGTTCCTCTTTGAAGCTATCACGTTGTCGTTTACATCAGGACACACATAGGAGAAATCCAATCCTTTGATGAATTGAGCACAAATCTGATATAGATCTACAATTCTAGCAATAAATCTATATCCCAAATTTCATTTATATAGTTCTTTGCTTTTTTGAGTAGCCGTGTTCACATGAACACGGACGAACTGACAGATAGACTACATACCGATGGGTTTCGTACAAAATTTAAGAGAAATCTACAATGTTGGCGTAAAGACCACATACCAAATTTCATCTATCTAGCTTGTTGAGTTTTTGAGTTATCATATTCTCGAACAGGCAGGCAGATAAAATTCCAAAAATAGTTTCTTCAGTACTCATGAAGATTCAACCTTTTCACAGACCCACCAAGAGAGCAGGTGGAGGAGGGGCAAAACCCTTGGGCCCACTGAGAGATCAAGTGGAGGAGGGGCAAAATCCCTTGGGCCCATTGAGAGCAGGGGGAGGAGGGGCAAAATCTCTTGGGTTTAGCATTATACATTTTCGGATAGGAAAAATACATTTTTGTTATTTTCAAGAATATTTATTTTTATCCATGACAAATGGGATCCTGTATGAGTTGAACCATATTTTTACATTTATTTTCTCTGAATATAAAACTCACACTTTATTCTCATTACATTAGTCGAAGTTAGAGAACACAGATGGAGAACCATTTTGAGAAGTTGGTCAAATTTCGTTTATTATTTTTTAATGCTAGCCCGTGGGTCACTATGTCACTGGTGTCACTCGAAAAGGGGGAGGAGGGTGTGCCAAAATGGCGCCAATAATTTGCAAACACCAAAAATTTGTAAACTGATAAACTTGAGAGTTGACCCTTCTTTTCACACTTTTAAAATCCTCCAAAAAATTTACGTTCTCTTTTTGTTTTACTGATACAAAATAATAATGTTGAATTATTAATCACTTCAAACCTCGTATGCCAAGTCTGCAAATTAATTCAACACTGCGAGCTGGCACATCCCCATTCTACGATGCGCGCCAAGTTTATGACCGACTATCATGAGTCATACACTGGTGCAGTGATACAATAGAAAATCAGTTAGCCAACGTTCAAGTGGAAATATTAAAAAAAAGATTCGACATTAGATATTTATACTTTAATTTTTTAATATTTTCGACTGTTTGTTCTCTTTTTTATGATATTAAAAATAAGTTAAAAATCAAAGCATGAGTCATATAAAAAGCCTTCGCGGGTCAGTGTCTGACTCCCGTGTCATAGGTACGCCACCACTGTTATAGAAGGTGGCTAAAAGTCAGATCTTCGCAGCAATTCGTGACATGAACGGGAAACAGGGACCACAGTCATAATTCGCAAGGAGGGGCCAGAATGTCAGTGTGGGGAGCCGATCTCATGCACTATGCGGCATCTTGCCCATTGACTCTCTCTCTTGGCATATTAGGAAACCTTCCACTTCACTAAAAAGTCTGTGGCACCAAAGAGTCCTGGAGAATCCGAATTCAAGAAAAAGAATAATAAACATGATTAAATTCATAATAGACGATGAAAACATAATGCAACTGGAATAAGCACTCACCTGCCCTTGTACAATAACTCTAACTTTTCCTGCATTCACTGAATATACTAAATCCTTCCTTTCTCATAAATCTTTAATAACAATCTTCTTATTCCTTGTATTCCACAACTTACACGCAATTGCAGGTGAGCACCTGTATATTGATGTAAATTTCCTGATGTTGTTCGTCATCATCTACATTCCTCCTTTTTCTTTCATTCACACCGTGTTATTCAAGATATTGTATATATTCCTTTATTTTGTTGTCAATTCTATGTGTTAACACCAGCTTTGTAAATTCTTCATTTGTCATTCTTCTCTTGCTGTAATTTTTTTGCAATTCAGTAAAGTCCACCTACATCTTTACTAACCCGGATAGGAGCCACATGAGCACTAGAGACGGCGGCGTGGTGTTTAAAGTGTGGGATGCCCAAGGGCCCGACTCCCCTCTCGTCGGACCTACCTTTTTACGTGCAGGTTTAAGAAACGTGCATTGGTAATGGACTCAAACGAATATCTTACCCAAGTAAGGAACGCTTAACCCTTAAAAGCCCGATTTTTAAATCCTTTATTTTAAAATGTTTTCTGACTTCCATTTTTTAAATAAAACGCGGGAAAAATACTTTAAAAAAATCCTGTTTTGTTTTAAATATGGTTTATGGCTAAAAAATAGTTTGCTACCAACTGACAACACTGGGCTTTATTTCAGAAGAAGAATTTCCTTGATGAAATTCTATAATATCAAACACAGATGAATTTTAAGAACTAATAATACGGATAAGGCATTTCCTTCAACACTGTAGAATAAAATATGGTATTCTCAAGCGTTAAAACAAAGCTAAAAAGATGCAGCCTCAAGTGAAAATAATAAATTTATTTTTCTTTTTATCAGCACTCATGCTGCCATCTATATGTTGCAAAGTGATTTAATAAAATTTGCAACATGTATCCTATAGGCAACAACGGGCATTTCAGCTTAAGTCTTATTTTCACGACTTCAGAAGACAAAATTGGGCATGTTGCTTAAAGGCAACACTGGACATTTAAGGGTTAAAACGTGCCGATTCACCGAAATCTGAAAGTTTTTTTTTTTTTTGGCGATTACGATGCTATCTCTTTCAAGGCTTCCTTTATGAAACGTAACCAGCGGGAGTAGTCTCTCCTAAACTTTCTCGTATACTTTCTAAGTGGAGATTCATAGTGGAGATACTTTCTCTTTGTATACTTCGTATACGAGAAAGTAAAACAAAAAAACAAACAAACCTGAAATCAAATATCTGTTGCCACGTTTCAAAAAAATATTACTTTGAAGCAGGCGCGATAGAATAGGCAATGCAATGAATACTAAAGCGAAAATTCTGCTTTGGAATTGAATTCCCAAGAAAACAATTTATACTACCACAACCGTAACAATTGCAAAAGCGCGTGAATAAAAGATTTGCTGAAATAATGAGATCGGTTTGATTTACAACAATAAAAAAATTGTTAACAATTGATGCTTGAAAACATTATTTATTGTTGTAAATAAAATTTACAACAATAACAGATTGCTACCAATACGCATGCGCATGAGAATCGGATTAAAAGAAATTGAATATGCAATTTGAACGCCTCTTTTTGACAGATTTGGCCCAAACTTTTATACGGACCTACATTCATAACGATAAAACTTTGTACCAAATTTTATCCATTTAGCTATTCAAGTTTTTGAGTTATAGAGTTCACATGACCGCCGACATGCAAATAGACAGACTTCCCGTTGACGGATTTTGTCCAAAATTTGATAGAAACCTACAAAGTATGTTTAAAGACCACATACCAAATTTCATCCCCGTAGCTCTAATGGTTTTCGAGTTATCGTGTTCACAGACAGACACACACACAGACAGACATCTCGAGTCCGAATTTTTTGACGATTACAATACTTTCTCTTTGTATACTTCGTATACGAGAAAGTAAAAACATATTAAAAAACTATAAAAAGCAAAATTATCCTTGTATCTAGGATCCTATTCAATATTTAAACAGATACCGGACAACATAAGTATAAAAACAGATGCGATTGTTTTCTATTTATGAAAACGGAGTGAATGTGATTAAATATAAATTTAAGATCATAAAAAACTATATGACTTGAAGTCTTTCTCGATGAAATTACTAAGCCTTACAATAGATCATTTTTGCAATAACGAGCCGGCATCTTCTTTCCAAAGAACAAAATAAAAAACAAAAACTGACAGTCTCTGTATTTCTTGGATTAAAGGTTTAGATTCATGTCAAGCATCATTAATTTTCGATGAGATCGAACCTCGTTCCAAAATCATTATTATTTTTTTTTTCGTTATTAAGCACCAAAAAACATGTATTATGCAGTAAGGGTTACAATGTTCCGTATGATTTAGCTTCTACGAGATGCTGTGTAATTCCTGCAATTTCAAGGATGTTACACCCATTTCTTATATTCCAAATTATACCTACCTTTATGGGCCATGAGTTGAACATGCATTTTATTTTAAATTGCATTTCCCTTCATTTATGGAAGTGTTTCTTGAAACAGATGGGATATCCTTTACACTGAATTAGATATTAGTAATAAAAATTAATCTGTCACAGAAAATTGTACTTTACCCAATCGAAACAACAAATGTGTTTTATCCTTTTACATCCAATAACCCATAATCCCGGAGTTCGACCACACATCGAGATATATTTGGCGACCTCTTCTCTTAAGTTTGTTTCAGTTTTGAAAAAGATTTCTTCGTTAATTTAGTAAAAAATATCTTTTACAGGTGGCTCAGAATTCGGGGTTTTTTATGTTTGACGGTCAGTTATTCTAATTTTTCAGAATGGCCCATGTTCCAAACAGAGTCATCTTTACGGTTACTTGCATGCGATTATTCTTTTTCAAGTCACTTAATTTCAAAGATAAAAACACTTCTCCTTTAACTTATGACTAGAGGGCTCTGCCCCTGCTCGCTGAAGCTCTCTAACCCCCAGGAGGATTGCGTTGCAATTCTCCGGGGTTTGCTATGCAAACCCTGCTCGCTTCGCTCGCTACAATGAAGACACTGCATGTCCTAGCACAGTTGTTGTAAAATCTTTATAGAAAGATATATATATATATATATATATATATATATTATACTCCCTGCTCGTCAGCTTCCAAGAATCACGTTGTGATACTTTCGGGATCACTGTGTGATCCCAGCTCACTTCGCTCGCTCGCCATACAGTTATGTGTTTCTGCTAGTATTAGGAAATTATAAGTACATTAATTACTGAAAGTAAATTTAAATTGCATGAACTCCTAAAATTAATTTTGCATCAGTTTCTACAATTAAAATCTTCTGGTAGAACAGATATATGTATATATATATATATATATATATACAAACATATGCAAGAACAGAAACAAATGCAATAATAAATGCAATATATATATATATAATATAAATGCCAGAAAGAAATTTGAATGTTAATACTTATAATTCAAAGATGATTAAAAATCAAAATTATTTTCATCAATCAGAAATCAATAATTTAAAACTTCTTGGTATACACTTTCGACTATTTCTTCAACAGTTTATTTCAACATAACTTCATTCCAACAAAATTTTAAGCTTAAAACTGATAAGATTTTTCCAAATCTTCAAAATTTTTTTAAAAATCATTGCTTTTTCCACCAAAATTTCAAATATGCCCTATATACAATGAAATGTAATTCAGAAAAGTTTCTCCACTTTTATACATGCTTATTCCAATAATTATTTTTTCAAGAAAGATATAGTGTTTTTTTTAATGTAGTCGTTTGTGTTTTAAATCTCAGAAAATTCTAGTTGTCATAGAATGGTGTAACCCATCTTGCAACCTTTTAGCTAAAAAAGGGCAGTTTAAGGAAGCTAGTGGCTTGAAACATGTTCATATTAACTATTCAAAATTAAAACCCATACTTCAAAATTTTCAAACATCGTTTTTTCCAGCAAAATTTTACACATGCACTTTTTTAAACGAAATGTTGCTTCCTCACATGTAAACACACTCACTCCAATTATTGTTAAGTGAAGGAAGGTACACTATTTTTTCCTGGATAGGTGAAACTCAGAAAATTTGAGCTGTCGAGAGATGAATAAACCAATTTTTCAGAAACTTTCAACTAAAAAGGACATTCTGTATTATTAAGCACACATTCATTCATTTGTCTAATCCAAACTGTACGACTCAAACTTATTTAATTCAAACGATCTAACTGAAAAAAAAATTCATTGTTTCCGACTTCAAGCCAATTCAAGAGTTCCGCCGATTCAAACATAAACAATTTCTCCAAACTTGCGAGTATCAAATTCGACCTGATTTTGCGTCCACATAAGCGTTTTATATATATAGATCAGGGATGGCGAACCAATGGCACGCGTGCCATTGATGGCACGCGGCACAATATTTTGGGCACGCCACCGATGACAAAGTTCACTATGAAGCATTGACGGTACTATTTGACGGCACGTCTATGACCTCATTAAACATTTTTTTTAAAAAAATGGCACGTTGATACATAAAGGTTCGCCACCCCTGATATAGATAGATAGATATAAAAGCCAGGGATTCCCTTGCACGCTGCTCTCTTCTACGCAAATTGTATTCAACAGTTCGCAAAAAACTCAGTTTAAATCAATAAATTCAAAAAAAAAGTAATGAATTTTCCTATAACGCATAAGCGATTAGCTCAACCGGTTAGCGGACTGCTCGGCGTCAGGGTTGAGATTGGTAAACAAACTGATCGTTGCCAACGGGGAGAAAGAAATAAAGGTCCTTTTTGCGCCACGTATAAGCGTTTTATATAATATAGATACGCGAGAACCTTTTCTTTTCCCGAACCTCTTAAAATTATCGAGTAAACACATTTTTCGGGGACTACCCGATTCGAAAGTATAAAATTCTAAAAGCGTATTATAAATTCCTCTTTCTACATTTGATACTTACTGGTGATCAACCCCGCTATATACGAAATATTAATACCCTATTACCAAGTGGTGGGAGCATCTAAAGTATCTTTGTAATATTTTAATATAAGCTTTTATCGATAATAACATCATTTAAAAACTTTAAAAAAGCGAATTTTGACATTTCGTCAAGATTGTCCAATTCCTCAAGATGTCTACACTTTGACACTAAATCTTACATAAATGATTAGTTATTTTAATTCTTCTACCATTTTCAATAGAAAAAAATACTCCATTGTTCATCTTAACAGTCCTGCTGTACTTTGTTATTGTTTTAAAGAGCAAATTCAGAAGTAAGAAAAGTTAATTATTTTTTCTAAAAAATTGCAATTGTTTGAAGTAAAAATGCTTCCGTAATAAATATAGATGTTTAAATTGGAATTTTTATTCCACTCTAGAAGTGTTTATTGTTGAATTAGGCAGCTGAAAACGCTATGCAAAAATCGTCTGAAGATACTCGACTTCCATTTTAGAAATATATCTTGGCCGCCAAAATGCAGTTGGATTAAATTACGCGTTAGTGTTTGAACAGTTCATGAATAAATTAATAGAGGTGGAATAAATGATAATAATCATAACAAATGACAAATTAAACAAATAAGAAACATAGATGGTGGCAGTATACTTCAAGGAGTTGAGAACATTGTTAATGAATAGTTTAAAATGTTGTATTACCATAAGAAAGTACAAATTCTGTGACTTGCCTTTTTTTTTCATTTTAAGATATATTCACATTTACAATAGAATCTCGAATATCCGGGCTCTAATAACCGAGGTCTCTGTTAACCGAACAGGTACCAGAAATCGAACTGTGCTTTTTATTTTTAAGTAGAGTCGACGAATACAGTGGAATCTCCCTATAACGAAATCGCTTGGTTTCAGTTGAAAAATTCGCTATAGAGAAAATTTCGTTATACGGAGTTTAGAGTTTTTGCAGTTATTTAAGTAAATTTAGTATGTGCTATAGGTTCAAAAATATTTATTTATGAATTTCAATTAAAAATGAAGTAATATTTATTATAAATTTGTTAAAATTATACTAATTTTTATTATATAAACAAAATGCTCAAAAGTGAAGACAGTTCACCAATTTAGAGAATAATATGTACTACTACGGATAAACATAAAATGCGTATTGTCACATCCATTTGCTGTTTCCACCCCGATTCTTGGAATCTTGACCAATAGAAATGCTGCTCCCTCTGTAGAAACCCAAGTCCCCACAACTGCATTACCCTTCACATAGCATTCTATTGTTATGTGTTATCGCTGGAATGAACAATGCGAGTGGTTCCAGAAACAGGCACGTGTGAGCGATTTGTGTGCACAGAAATTAGCAACTTTCTTCAAAAATGACGAAAATCGAGAAGATAAAGGTTTGAAAAAATTCGTTATAGGGAGGCAACCACTTCGTTATATGGAGAATATTTTGATTGTTATTTAACATTCCGATTAAAAATTTCGTTATAGGGAGAAATTCTCTGTAAGGAGACTTCGTTGTAGGGAGACTCTACTGTATTTCAGAAAAATAGTGTCAAAGTTTGCATTGGAGCCGATTTTTACAATGCGAAGGTTTGTAAAAGTTCATAATAGGGAGGTGATCTTTTATAACTCAAAAATTTATTTAGAGAAAAAGAGAAAGTGCAGACAAAAGAACACAGTTCCATTCACTTAAAATGCACTTAAATAGCGATGTAAGCAAATTCCATGCATTTTCATTAATAAATATAAAGAAATGGAGCTGTAAGTTTGTTTGAAAGTTTCGCGTTATTGAGCTGAAGAGAATATTCTTTTAAGAACACCCTTAGGAATCATGGGAAAAAATGGAAAGGAAACAGAGAAAATCAGTAGCATTCGCAAATCCTCTTAGCAAAACTATTTAATCTCTACTAATAATAAAGGAGAATGTGTGTGTCTGCGTGTTGGCGCTCTACAGGGCAGACCGCTGGACTCAGAGCTACGAAATTTGGAGTGAGCATTCTTTGGAGGGTGAGAATGTGCACCTCGGAGCCGTTTTTTTTTTAATTTTAATTAGAATTTTAATTAATTAAAAATTAAGCGAAATTTTGGAGTTTTCCTTAATAACTTTCGAAAATATTACAGCACAAAAATCATTGTTACACCATCTGAAAGCACCAAAAATTATCTTTTCAATGATACCAATAAAGTTGTTGTAAGATTTTTTTCTCTAATTTAAATAACCTTTTAAAAATATTTTTGGCATAATTTACAACAATACTTTTCATTGTTGCAACGCATTTCAAACAGTTTTCATTGCTTAAACAAATATTTAATTGCTTGTTTCTCTTACATTGTTTAAAGCTTAGAAAATATCCTTTGGATTTTATTTCTTCCTTTATTTGATCAATTTTTCTGTGAAATCTGGAAATGAAGTCTCAAGATGGTAAGTATATAATGAAATAATCCAGAAAACTGAAAGATTATCTTTGCTATGTTTTAATTCTTTTTATCAGCGTGTTTTAAGCCAATTAGGATGCTGCTGGACGTAAAATGTGCCGCGTCAATTTAATGATGGAATCAAAGGCGTAGTTTACAATTAATGTAGACAAGGCACAGAACAAGCGCAAGGCTACGAAAAGAACGCGGTTAAATGTCTATAGAAATTTGAATTTTAAAACTACTTTGTTAAGGGAACCATGAATATAAAATTATGCATAAGAGATTCAGTTGAAATTATATTTCCGGCGATCAAACTGGTCGCCGAAGGCGGCTAGTGTTTAAAAAATGCATGTAAGAAGTTTGAAAGCTACAGTTTGTTAATACATGGTAGCACTTGCGGATTCAGCATAACAGTATATTGCATCTGTTTTTCAGTGGTGCCATTTAAGATCCAAAGAGTGCCTTTTCAAATCCTTTATTATTATTAATTCATATATATAAGATACGACATTATATAAGCTATGCACATTATTTACAAGAAATATTAAGACTATCCGGCGTCTTCCATCGAAACCGTTCCGTTCGGTTCCACATATTTACGGATCCTACTGTGGTTTGGATTGAGGTCGCTTTTCATTGGCTCTCAGCGTCACGTGACTTCGCTCGCTCCTGAACGATGCCATAGGAGAGTTTGGATTTCGATTTTTGTCTTAGTTTTTGTATTATGGAGAAACCAAAATTATCTTTATCTTGAATTCATCATTTCCTTTAGAAATGTCCAAATAATTGTAATTAAAGGATAATTTTGGTTTCTCCATGATACAAAAGCTAAGACAAAAATCGAAATCCAAACTAAGAGCTCTCCTATGTTCAGAAACGAGCGAAGTCACGTGACGCTGAGAGCCAATGAAAAGCGATCTCAATCCAAACCATAGTAGGATCCGTAAATATGCTTCGGTTCCATTGCCTGCCATGCACAATTTAACTCTCTTCGTAGGGGAGGAAGCCGTTGCCACTAAAGCCCTGAATATGTCTCTTATTCATGGCTTTAGATGCCAAAAACGCTCAACAGCGCCATCTTTGGAGAATCGACAAAACAGTATCAAGTGAACAATTGGGATAACCTTGTCGAAAGCAAAGAAGTCATGATGTAGTAACGTTCATTGGTTTAGCAGTGAAACTACACATTGAGCATTTTGTTATTGCGCATAGCGAAGAGCCAGACATATGGGCCAACTTATATAAAAATTCCAGTTCAATACCGTTAGCATTCACAAAGATTGCATCAGTTAAACTGCTTTTGATCTCTAAGAGAAACAAAATGATGAGGGTGCTTGCACAAATTAATATTTTTTAAAATTGAATCTTCGAAAGTAATATTGAACTTTATGAAGGTTGAATATCCTGAATACTCACGTATACTAATAAATTAAATACATAATTTAAATTATATTTCGACGATAATTTATTCGGAAGAAAAATAGCCCGTATTCGTTCATTGGTTTCACTGTGAGACCACAAATTTCTTGAAAATAAGAGACGCCATTTTTTTTCTTTTACATATTTATGATCAGCTACATGTCTAATACTCATTTTTGAAATAAATTTAATAATTTTCAGAACGAAATATGAAGTGAAGTGTAAAGGGTTAAGATGTAGTCTCGGTTTACCGAATTTTCGGTTATTCGAGGTGAATACGGTCTCACTCAGCTTGGAATTCGAAGTTCTACTGTATTCACATAGAAACAGTAAAACCTCGGTTAACCTAAACCCGGTTTCTCCGAAATACCCCTGAAATCGCAAATCCCAAACACACGTACGTACTGCACGGAAATAATCACGATGGTTTGAGTTTTTTGAAACCCATTTTTACTTTCTCGTATACGAAGTATGCAAAGAGGAAGTATTGTAATCGTCAAAAAATTCGAACTCGAGATTTTGACGAATCTCCACGTTTTAGACCTCCCTGAGTCCGAAAAACACAATTTTGGAATTGTGTCTGTCTCTCTGTGAACACGATAACTCGAAAACTATTAGAGCTACGGGGATGAAATTTTGTATGTGGTCTTTAAACATAATTTGTAGGTTTCTATCAAATTTTGGACAAAATCCGTCCACGGGAAGTCTGTTTGTCTATCCGCGGTCATGCGAACACTATGACTCAAAAACTGGAATACCTAGATGGATAAAATTTGGTACACATTTCTTTCATCAGAAATGTAGGTCCGTATAAAATTTTGGTCCAAATTCGTCAAACTGTATAATTACATACTTGTAAAAATTATATCTCCTAAACCCTTTGGCTTAGATAAATAAAAGTTTGTATGACGGTTGCTAACATTAATTATAGATCTGTGCCCAAATTTCGTTTCAATCGGTTAAAAAAAGGCCTTCAAATTGCATAATTAATTTTTCTAATCCTATTCTCCATGCGCATGCATACTGGTAGCAATCTCTGTGCACGCGGAAGGATTACGTCACTTTGTTCTTGAACCGGCAAGAGTGGCGTTTTAATCCGTACGCATGTCTTTGAATTGGATTCTTTACATAAATATTTTGCATTCACTATAATCTACAATGAAAAACCATAGATAGTCATTGGAGTTTGGGTTACAGTATGTTCGAATGTTTTTTACCACGCGGGGGAGGCGAAACAGCCCCTTTTTGGGGAATGGGGAAGTATACGAGAAAGTTTAGGGGAGACCGCCCCGCTGGTTTCCTTTAAGCCTCCCCAAGAAGGTCCCTGATTAATTTTTGAATGCTAAAATTAAAATGAATGTGTTTTGACTGTATTAAGTACCATACTGTTTATCTGTGCCTGTCAGACGGATTTCGCTCGAACTCACCGATGCTGATATTGCGTCCGACGGAGTACTAACTTTAATAAAGAAGATAAGTGCAACCTCCAAAGAGAGTTTTAAATTCGTTTTACTCTCAAAACATTTCAGAATTACATACTATAATTAGATACAAAATAGTCAGTGGCGAATTCGGGATTCGAGTCTGGAAGGGTCTGAGGTATTAAAAGTTTTGTAACGTCGTGACGAATGTCAAATCTCATGGCTTATGTAAACCAAAATACTTTAACTTTACAAACTTTACTCACCTGTCAATAAGAATCATAAATAACACTACAATACTTTCGATAATTTAATTAAAGAAATAGTGAAATAACTAGCCAAAAAATTATTTCGGCCAGGCCAACGCTAAAAGTGGAATGACTTGAAAAGTAGGAAAATTTTCGAGCCTGTCAAGCAAGAGAGCAATGTTGGCATGATGTTTTTAACCCTCTGAACGGCAAAAATATTTCAGCTGAATGCTTTGAAAACGGCCTCTCTGTAGCTAAATGGTGAACGCAAATGTTTCGGAGCCGGTTATCGGGTAATACACAGAGAGCAACTTTCTACGCCGGAGCCGGTTTTAGAATAGTCATCAGAGAGCGACTTTCTACGTTTCAGCCGGTTGAAAGGTTAATGAACATTTAGAACAAACAGTTGTAGTGATTTTAAATAAAATCAAGAATTTTGGTTTAGCTCTGGGGGGGCTGCAGTCCGGTAACCCCCCTGGATTCTCCACTGAAAATAGCAATAGATGTTCATGACTTAACCAAAAAAATCATTATCCGAAACAGCTCCCTCCCTTTAGTTTATTCCCCCTATAACCGGGGTTGTGCTGTGCTTTCGATTTTCATAGAGTGATGTCCGCGCATTACAACACACAGAGCTTCTTGAATATGCTACTGCTTTTCCTGAATGCAGGAAATTGGCAATAATAAGGGAAATTGTAGGATAATTACTAGCATCTGCTTTTTAAAGAAATGAGTCTGCGAAATATCCTAAATTCAAAATAGCAGAAGGAAATTGCGTAAGATAGAAATCCTGTTAACGGAAAGATATAAACATTAAAGGTGGGTGATTTGAGATTGGGAGACCACCAACTCACACTGACGTGCGAAAAACATAGGTTAAAATGCAAGTTGCAGTTTTACCTGATTTGCTTAATTTTATCGTTACTATTCAGTCTTGCGCTTTCCTTGACACGAAATAAAGAGATGCATGGTTTAAATTATGTAAAAGCTGTTTTTTCATTATAGTTTTATAGCTTTGACCTTGAGATAAATTCATGGGGGTGGGGGGGGGTCGATGAGTTGCTGGAAAAATGACTTTAATATTAGTTTAAACAAACAAATCTATAAAATGGGGTGAAGCAGTCCGCGTAAATATGCATAAACGGTTTAGGATCATCAGCAAAATGTAAATGCACGAATTAATGAATCAACCGTAAAAACACACATTTAGATTAGCAGAGATATCCACTAATTTCATAAAGTCTAAGAAGTATGGATACAACAAATCGTTTACAACTGCCAAATTGGTCCAATAATTTTCGCAAATAGACTTTCAATATTAGTATTCTGCGTTGAGAAAAACCTGATTTTTCTTAGAAAAATTTAGAAATTTTACTATACCATTGCCATACTGAAGCTTCCAGACTTTTGTTGACAATTTGTTTTCACTTTGAAGGAAAGCACGTACAGAAAAATTATTGTAATTATGCCAAATAATTAGATTAAAACCTTTTGATGAAATTCTAAGTTACAGACATCTCTGAGTCCGAAAAGAATATTTTTGAAATTACAGTAGAACCTCGATTATATGAGCCTTATCTCAGTCTCCTCGAATAATCGAAAACGTGGTTAACAAAGATTAAATTTTAAATCGTCTTCTTTTCTGTTGGCAAGTTTTTCCAAAATTATCTATTTGATATAATAAAAATAAGACCAGAAGTACTACCGCTTATTAACATTTTAAAAAACTCTTTTATTAGTTATCACACTTCTTGCATGCATTTTTTGAAGCATTAATTAGTTTTTATAAGAGGATTCAAGTTTCTTACTGATTTTAGCTACTGCATTTTCCCCAATGATTCTTCAAGAATGCTCTCAAAAGAATGAATTTCCCTTCTCAACAATGCGAAACCATCCGACATATTTACACGACCATTTTTTTTTTCACGAGAATGCTAGGAATTTGTTCACATAAACTATTGAGATACTTAAAATGGAAATGTATTAAATTTTTCTCCCCTAAATGACTTCTTTGACTTATAAAAGATCACATCCCGATTATGTCCTTTTACTAGCCTCCGCATCGTGGAATTCGGCTCTACTGCCAACTTTGACACCCTCTTCTGAAAAATTTACTGTCTTTATTAAAAAATGGCAAACATATTTTATTTTTCTCGTACCGGCTCCATTAACAGAGGCCTCAGTTGCTCGAGGCCCGGATAATCGAGGTGCCTGCATAACTGAAAACGATGACTGAAAAACGCGACGACCTAGGTAGCACAAAATGTTGTATAAAATTGTTAGATATTATATAACTAAAAAATCACCCGTCATACAATGACAGGTGTAAATTGCCTCTTCATTCGAGAGATTTTCCGTCAAATCTGACGTGTTTAAATAGATATATACGCGAGAGAAATGTTTAACATTCATCAAAAACAAATAAACATATGTTTTATGACAGGAAATATTTTTTTATTTACATATTTCTTTATTCAAAAAACCTCTTGGTAAACAACATTCCGTTTGAAGTATTTTTCATTGTTTAACAATTTTCCTTGTACTTCTGATGTCTAATGAAAACAAAGCATTTCTCTGCTTGTCAAACGTTGCCAAAAAATATTATCAAATTATATCATCACGATTGCACTAAATAATGAGATGCATCGTGGCGTCCAAACTATATCATGCGCATGATATACCACTGACGTAATTTACTACTTTCTATTAAAAAGAGGAAATAAATTTGAAATATAGGATTAATATAATTTAAAATTTCTCGGGAACTATTGATCATACCAAGATAAATTTTAGATCAATCGATAGCAAATTTTATTTCACTATTTTAGAGTTATTAAAACTACTAAATTAGAACGACAATTACTTTTTTAAATTTTAAATTCCTGAAATTTAGGTGCTTTGACGATGAAATAAAGTTGTTTAACGTCTCGCAGTGCTATGGCGCGAATTTTAGTGTTGGTGACGTCAGAGCGTTACCGGATCAGTGAGAGACATATCTGGGCTATTATATTAGTAATATTATGTGATATTGTACAATAATATACAATATTGCAAATATTGCTCAATATCGTAAAATATTGTTTAATACCTTTATGCTACTAGGGGAGGCAGGCGGGTGAAATTTGATATGGGGTCTTAACACTCAAATTTTGCACGAAATCTGCCTTCGGCAAGTCAGCTTGTCTGGTCATGTCGATATCAACTCTCTAACTCATAAACGCAACTGGTTAGGTAGATGAAATTTGGCGTATGCTTTTATTACTAGAATTGTAGATCGGTATCAAATATTGGATAAAATTCTTCAAAGGGTAACTGTCTGTAAGTTCTTGTGGATAAAACGCAAAGAACTAAATAGATAATTATTGGTATGTGGTTTTTGCATTCAAATTGTAAATTAAGTTAGTAAAAACTGTTTTTAAATTATTCAAGATTCCATGATGAATTGATTCTCAGATTTATTTTAACAGTTCTTTCTTTTTAAAAGAAATGATTTTGTCACCTTCTCATACAATTTTAAGTTTCGTGTGGTTATTTGCGTGGTGAAGGGAAATATATGAATATAAACGGAAGAGAGGAATAGTTTAGTTTAAGTCATATTAACGTCCCCTTCTGAAATGCTCGAGGGTTATTTTGGGATGAACTTCCTAATTTAGAACAGAGTTCAGATGAATAGGACGACACCTCTGTTGGCATCTCCCTTCCCAAACGTCCACATCATACCAGCGGGAGGGTCTTTGACCCATGTCGGATTTGGCGTGCAACAGGTAAACAAGCTCAGCATCGGGTTTCGAACCTGGCGCCTAGGCCTTTCCGCTAGACCCCCACGGCCCTAATAAACGAGAAGAATAGTATGATAGTGTGATTTAAAAGCGTAAAACGCCAATTTAAAGGGTGAGTTCTAATTAACCTACAACTTTGAACTGAAATAACTTCTCAGATCCTCACTAGATGTCGCCACGAATGCGTGTAGTGAAGAGGGAATAAGAGGAGAGTGTTTAAAATAACTTCCACCGTTTTTCATTATGTCTTCTAATTTACTATTTGTCCAATTCCAATTGTCATTATTTGTCAATTTAATTCCAATTGTCAACCAAAGATCATATTTTTATTGCTAAAAATTGATATTTATGTATTGAAAATGGAGAAGAAGTTGCCTATGGAAGTTGTCTTCAACATTAAAAAACCGACCTAAACCTTCTAGAGCAATGATTAACCCTCTGAGTGCCCGGTTACTTTTAGCTATCAGGTTAGAAAACTTAGCTTTTAAAGTAAATGAATCTATCTTTTTTGTATTTAACTATATCTCTGAAATCTTAAGAATACATGATCCATGATTGTTTAAGAAAATATAAATATGAATACGAGCTATCTGCTTCTGAACAGAACATGTAAAACGTAAAAAGACGTTTCAAGCGCTCGGAGGGTTAAAGATCTGATAAGAAAATTTTAGAGTTTTTGTTATGTTCAAGATGATTTCAAGGGAAGAATTTTTTTCAATTTTCTTATGACTAGGCTGCGTTATTGCTTCACCTCTGTAGGTTGACACTTTGAAGGCATAATCCATTAAATTACTTTTTCAGAATCTTTTCAATCAAAATGTTTGCTTTACTATTTGCAACGACTCAAAGTTACTTCAATCCAAAGTTGTAAGCTCAGTAGAGCTGCAAATTACAATCAAAGTCAAAGAAAAAAAAGTTTGAACATTACAAAATTTTTATTTATTTATTTTTTGTCTTAAAATAGAATTTTCTTTGAATTTAAAATTTAGCTACCTTTGATATTATGGTGATCTGTAGCAAAATTTGAGATATTTAATTGTCAGTTATATTAAAGGAAAAAAGATTAAGGGGGATTTCAGACTTGTTTTGTATAAAAATGTATTTTAGCTTTTTTTTCTTCACAGGAAAAACCCAAGTATAAGATTATGTTCTTAGAAAAGTGAATGAAACCTTAATTTAAATTTGTACATGTTATTGAGCTAATCTTGATCGAATAAAAAAATATTGTGAAGTGTTCCTGGAAAAATTGCATGATCGTAGGAATAACGAGATACGCTAGGAAGATAAGATCTCTCAGAAATGATAAGTTTCGTGTATTTTTACTGAATTTAGAAAATTGATATATTGAGAGCTCAGAAGCTAATCAATCTAAATCAATAAATATAAAATATCCCTTTATCGAATTTTTATATAATTAGTGGTAAAAAAATACTAATTTTTGTCGCCCCATCTGTTGTTGGAAAACAAAGATAGCGCCTTGAATGCTTTGACAGATGAAGATTTTAACAATTCAAGTTAAGCTTTTACTATCTCTGACGCCTTTTTTAATTAATTTTTGAAATTAAGTAACCGAAAAAAAGAAGAAAAAGTTACAATTTTTGTCAATTGCGGTGATTTTTGCAGATATTTTGTTAAGCAGATCAAGGGAAGTTCATTTAATTGTTGTTAAAATTACAATACACTAATTCAGATATACTATATGATCAAAAGTGTCCGGACACTTTCGGATTTACACATTTTTTCAAATTTCTCTAGGAAGGCTGTAGGCACTTGAACTTCGACCATGTGAAGAATAGGCTTAAATTCACATTTTACAGTGAAGACTCGGTCACGAGGGCATTTAGGGGTCCGACCAGAAATTGATGAAGACGAAAAGAGATTTCGTCTCACACCGTTTCAATGAAAGCTGATAATGAATTTCGACTTTCATCAATGGTTGTGCCTAATATGCACATCGCTAGCATGCATTTTTGTAAGTTTCGTATAATTTAGCTGAAAAGTCTGCATGTTATAAGCAAAAAGAAGGTTGAAAAAATTGGAATTAATAAGAAAACCTTTATATCATCCAGAATATACATGTTATTTTTACAAAAATGCATGTAAGCGATGTGCATATTTAGCATAACCATTGATAAAATATGGCCATGATATGATTTAGCGATGTGCATATTTAGCATAACAATTGCAAATCTTATCTGTTTCCTGTGAAGCGGGTTGAGTCGAAATCCCTTATCGTCTTCATGAATTTCTGGTCGGTCCCCTAATTGCTCTCGCGACCAAATCTTCACTGTAAAATGTGAATTCAAGCCTATTCCTCACATGGTCGAAGTACCAGTGCAGTTATTCCAGCCTTTCTGTAGAAATTCAAGAAAATGTGTATATCCGAAAGTGACCGGACACTTTTGATCATATAGTGTATCTCTAGAGCCGGAACTTAGATATTGGCGCAGCGCCACCTATTGACGAAATTTTAACCTTTCCCCCTCACCTTTTTACAGGGCGCATCACTTGCACAGTAGACTCTCTCTAATCCGACACTCCCACTAGTCCGACGCACCTGTTGGAACATGCTACTTGGTGATGAGTCATTCTTTCCTGTTAAAAGTTGAAACCTTCCCCCCTTTCAGTACATGATTTTTCTATTCACACTCTATAATCCGGACACTCTCTAAAATCCGACACTCGTTACTCCGACACTCCCAGTAGTCCGACGCACTTGTTGGAAAATGTTACTTGGTAATGAGTCATTCTTTCCAGTTAAAACTTCCCCCTTTCAGTACATGATTTTTCTATTGACACTGTATAGTCCGGACACTCTCTATAATCCGACAGGTTTCCGGTCCCATATGTGTCGGATTAGTGAGAGTCTACTATACTACATTTTCATGAAATTTTGTTGCGGTTGGAGCCATAGAACCAGCCCTAGAGCCTTCTGGATAGGTAAACTTTAATTATAAGAGCCCTGTATTTTCTAGGTATTTACGATTATTTCATGAAAAATAACGAGACTATTCACAACAAAAATCATATTTCTTTTAAATAAACTTGTTATTTCTCAACATAAAGGAATAACATTAAATCATGGAACTCATCTAATAATAAGCCTTAAAGGATCGAGAAAATAGACTTTCGTTGCCCGATCATCAGTTGGATGCACTTACACAAGAAGGAAATCAACTCCAAAACAATATATTTTGAGATTTAACTGTTTTTTAAAAGCATTACAGACATAATTTCGAAACCTGCTTATTTCTCAAATTAATCATTGCTTTATGAAGGGAGGGGGAGTTCTGCTTGGTAACCGCGTTAACCATCTGCTAAACAAAAAAAAATCCCTTTTATTTAACAGAATGAAATGAATTTAATAACTACGACATTTCGGTGCTGTTCATAGATGTATCATGCTGCCATCTATAGATGAGAAATGGGAACCTTTTTATAATTTTAAAATTTAATAAAATTTTGAAATTCCAAGAGCATCACATTAAATCTAATACAGTCTGAAAAGAAGGATACCAAATACACATATTTCAGATTAAAAATATACCTGATATATGGCATTAAATAAAAAAAACCTAACAAATTCCAGTTTATCGGCTTCTTTTAATATATTTAGAGAAGGTAAGTAATCTGTTGCATAAAAAACTGTAGTTTGTTCGATTTTGGACCACAAACGGCAAGAGATTTGGAACAGTTTTCAATAATGATCTGAAATCAGAGAAATAATAGTTGCGCTTGAGATTCCTGACACCAGTTCTAACTGATAAACAAGCATTACTGATTTAAATTTTATTTATTAGCATGTTTGCCCTCGAGTCTAAATATCAGTAGCATACTGCATATGCTTTTCTTCTTCCCAAACAAATTGAAGAAGATATGCTTGCGACAGGGACAATTCTTTTTTGCGACACAAACTCATCTCCCAAGTTTAGAGGAGAAACTTTTCCGCCGGAAAACGCATTCTGTTTGAGAAAGAAATCAATAGCTTCTAGTGTACCTTAAATGGGTTGTCACAAACACGAGGCTTTTAAAAGCCTTATGGAGTGGGCGTTCGCAAACAGCAAATTTCTGCGTAAGGGTGTGGTGCCGTTCGCAGAATGCGTGGGACCAAATGGGTCTTCTATTCACTCAGGTAA
>BGPR01008078.1:17263-40698 GCA_013235015.1 Araneus ventricosus | reverse complement strand
CGATAACAAGAGGAAGAGACCCTTTGCAGAATGCGTGGAACCAAATGGGTCTTCTATTCATTCAGGTAAAGAGGGATACGTGAATTAAATATGAAACTTCGTCATGTGCGACAATACAAAACCCAAGCAAGGTATGCAAACGAATTTCTTTATTAATACCATTAATGGATGTCATTTTTGTGTCTAAATGTGGCGGGAAGTAATGAAGGAGCTTTATTGAACAGTGGCGTTTGGAGAGTCTTTCTTTAACCATGCAGCTTTAAATAATAAGAATTAACCATTTATTTCCCGACGTTACTTGAAAGTACTACTTTTATCACGCTTGTATCTCGTAATTTGACCGTTTTTCATGACTTTATTCACAAGAACACGAAGAATGTAATTCCGACAGCTAGCAGTAGATGGCAGATGAAGACAAAAATTAATATTTTAATTACTAAAAAAATTAATTTAATTAAAAAGTTTTTTCATCTTTCCTGGAGTTATTCTGTATTAAAACGTATCTAATGATACCAAAATAAAATCGAAAAGTTGCTGGTGAGTTAATTCGGTACATAAAGGGTTAAAAACATGTGGAACAAAGTAGTGACATTTAAGAGACATTTTAGGTATATGTTTAACACGTTTTAGTGGCATGACTTATAATATATATTACTTGATTTTATAATATATATTACTTGAGAAAACGCAAACGTGTTATTTAAAATCAACTTTACTCTGCTTATTATTTATTCAAGAAAGCTTGACTAGTTGTGGTTGTGAAAAATGTTTACTGTCCTTGAATTGAAACCGATTCAGAATGCAAACCATGAAAGCTCAGGTCAAAACAAAAAACTTTCTATATGAGTGAAGAAGTGAATCAACAGTATATACAGGGTTCCCACTTATATCCGTTACACCCCCATAACTTCTAAACGGTGACAGCTTAGGCCATAAAGTTGGTGTCTATGTATAGTAAAAAGGCTATGCGCTACTCGCTGAGACAACTTACAGCGCCATCTATAGCCAAATTTTGGAATCAGCGGTCCTATCTCGTAAACGGTGAAAGATACGTGAAAAAAGTCAATTAAAAAATTGTAGAGCGTCTTCGATTTAGTACGAAAAGGCACCTTGCGTACAATAATGCTGAGAACAAAAACGTGTAAAACGCGCATTTGTTTAGTCGCGATTTCCAACACTCTTATGCCAGAAAAGCGTTATAAAGAAAAGAAAACAATTAGTTATCAACAGATATTTTTATTTTCGACTTTATAGCGACTACGCCATTGAGTCTACGTTTATTGTTTAAAAGATGATCTTTTCCCTTGCTGTCGCGAGTTGTTACGTCACAGGTTTAAAAAATCGCAACCAAACAAATGTGTGTTTTACACGTTTTGTTCTTAGCATTATTGCGCTCAAGGTGTCTTTTCGTACTAAATCAAAGATGCTCTACAATTTTGTCATTGACTTTTTTCCGTATCTTGTACCGTTTTCGAGATAGGAACGCTAACTCCGTTGTTTTTCGCCAGGTGGCGCTGTAACTGATCTCACCGTCTCACTTTACTATACCTAGACACCAACTTTATGGCCTAAGCTGTCACCGTTTAGAAGTTAAGGGGAGGGGGGTGTAACGGATATAAATGGAAACCCTGTATAAGGTTTGTAGCGCAAAGATAGATGGAATTTGGTATATGATTTTTCTCACTTAAATTGTTGATTATCAAACTTTGGACCAAATACGTCAAAGACATGATTGTCAATATGTTTAACCATGTGTATGATATAACTCAAAAATACAGCAAGCTGGATAAATGAAATTTAGTGCTTTATCTTGACACCTGAATTATAGAATAGTATCTAATTATGAATACAATCGATTAAAGGGAAGAGATCCAATATGTATAATTAATTTTCTTCCCAATATTACGAAGCCAAACAATACATGCCATATTTTGTAATTATAAGAGAAAGTTGATTTAACAACACGTCCACTGATTTCTAAAATATCTGACTGAAATCTAGCGAGGCATGAAAAATGGTTGGTTCAACTTTAAAGATATCATGCACTACAAACTCTAATCTAACTCGTGCCAAATAACCAATGTGATGCGAGTCAGGCACACACGCGCACAAAAAGAAAATCTTCAATTTTTGTTGAAATATAGAATTATTTCAAAATGAGCAATAAAAAAAGGAACTAAGGTAGGTGAGGCAAAGGTGACCAGTGTTCCTAAGGTAGCCCACCCCCAAAAGGAGAATTAATTTCATTTTTAATTACAACATGGTGCTACTGCGTTGTAAATTACGTATCTGCAGTGCACGTGACTGAATTTGAAGAGATATACAGTGATTTCACTTTTGAGGAGTACTCGTTCTAATTTCCAGGTAAGAAGATGTTTTAATTTACATGTGTTTAAATTCTTAGAACTTTAAGTTATGATACGTTTTCTGAAAGCTTATTTCTTTCTCTCTAACCGCATCTACTTCAATTCTAATAAATTTATCATATTAACAGTTTTAAGTCGTGCAAATGGCGACCATATGCATGTTCCCAAGGTGGTCCGGGTTCAGGCCACCTTAGGAAACAAATATGGAAATCAATGTAATAAGGGTAATTTTCAAAACTTCTACTTAAATATCTGAAAAAATTTATTACCATTTATTGTTAAAGTTATAACAATAAAAGTTATGTTTTTTTATTTAATTATTGAATGGTGGTTATAATTTTATTTGCGTATCAAAAAAATCTCACGAAATCTAAAAGAAACTTTTGTTAATTCTTGGCCTAGTTATTGTTATAAGTATGAACATAAAGTATTGAAAACTGTAATACTCTTCTAGAAATAAAAATTGTTTTTCTAGTATTTTTTCACATTTTAAAAGTGATTTCAATGTACGGGCCACCTTTGGAACACTATGCGCCAAAGGTGGTACACCAGCTACAATTTTGAAATTGTATTATAAAAATAATTAAATTTTATTTTACAAAGAAAAGTATACTTGATATGTGTTAGAGACAAGTGCAAAATTTTACAAAAAAATTCAGCCGCACAGACATAACCAGAAAATTTTAAAAAATCCTCAAAGCTTAACTATGGCCACCTTTGGCTTACCTACTTTAGTAGAAGCTTAATGTTTCTTTCTGGACATCTGACATCCCTTCTCTGTTGAAAATTTTCCAATTTAGAAGAAATCATTTTTACTTTTAAAACTGACGAAAAGTCAACGTAGGTAATTGTGGATCTTAGAGTAAACTTAATTTTAAACTCAAAAATAACCAATTCCATTGATGAATAAAATTGACTTCGTTATCTCATCTATCTTATTTTCTTTGTCTAGGGGATATTTTGCTTTCAGGGATTGCTTTCAAATTGATCAGGGTAGTGGCGGACCGACGTGGTTGCATTGGGCCGGGGGATATATCCACCTAGGGCGTCAATTTCTGAGCACTTTATTAAAATGTTTATAACCAAATAGGTGAATAAGGAGAAATAATAATACAGGGTGTTCATTAATTATTGTTGAGGTTTCCGTACCTCATAACTTTCGAATAAAAAATATTACGCAAAAACCGATTACGTATTCGCAAATTACAACTCAAAGAATTTTATTAATGATATTAACATTATTATTAATGATTAATGATTAACTATAAATTATTATAATTATTAATGATTTTCCTGCGAAGTGCTCAGTCTTCCCGCTCCCTTTCGGTGTAGAACGCTACCAGTTTCCTGAAATTGTGTTAACCAGCGTCTGATAGAATTATCCGAAGGAGGATCTTTCTTGTACGTGGTCCTGAAGCGACGTTGAGTAGTTATGACTGATTTAGTTTCGAAAAACCACAATACACACATTGCTTTTTCTTGCACGGTCGCCATTTTTATTTATGACGTCATAATTACCCAGACTGCAAATGCGCTAAGATCACATTGTTGCCACGTAAAATTCTTTGAGTTGTAATTTACGAATACGTAATCGGTTTTTGCGTAATATTTTTTATTCGAAAGTTATGAGATACGGAAACCCCGACAATAATTAATGAACACCCTGTACTATGCAAAGGCGCAGTCCGGGGGTGTAGTGGCGCCGGTACGCCGTTCCGGGTTCGCTTTTTATTTAAAAAAAAGAAATAATTAAGAAAAACTGTGAAAACGTCCTTAGAACAGTGCATTTTTGTAACCTAGGTTAGAACGTTCCGGGACTACTTTTAGAGCTTCCCGGCATGGATTATTTTGAGTACACCACTTGACTTTTTTGACTACACCACTGGGCGCAATTTGACTTTTTTGACTACACCACTGGGCGCAATTTGCCTTTTTTACACCATTTTACCAAAGCAAATATTAAACTTTTTTCAATTATATAGAAGCTTTATATTCTTCTTTAAGTCTAAACAACTGCTTGCAGAAATAAGTGCTTTTAAGATGGTCAATAATTTTATATGCCAATATTCGTGTCTTTTCAAAAATTTCTGTTAAATACTTGCAATATTCCTAATCTTCAATTTCAGTGAATGAATATTCCAGTCTTCCCGCACTTGGCGGGCAAACATTTACCAAAATCATGCTCCTTATCTTCAGCGAACTTTACTTTCAAATTATAATTTCACTGGTCTCCAATTACATATGATTGATTATACAGGGTGTCCACACTTATCGTGAGCCAATAGCTAATTTCTAAACCATTAAAGATAGACATACAGTTCCATTTGGAAAAAATACTTTAAATGAAGGGAAGAATTATATTTTATGTTTTTGAGTCTATAAATTTATTTCTGAAAAAGTTGCTAGTTCTAATTTTTTGTACCGTTCCCCGGTCCTATCAGTCATATTTAGTAAAGTATTTTTCACACAATAACACTTTAAACAAAAAACTTCCATTCATTTGTGACTAAAATTGACAGGGTTATTTAGCTCTGAATATCGCTGACTTAGACTACTTTACACCATTTCAATAGCCGTCTCGAAGAAGATCCACCAATCAATGCCCAGCACTTGCTCGATAAGGCCGCTGTTTGGTTAAAAATCGTGAAATTCAAAGCTCCATAATTCGGTCAGTTTTAGTCGCAGAAGAGTGGAATTTTTTTGTTTAAAATGTTAGTGTGTGAAGAATATTTTACTAAATATGACTGATAGGTCAGGGGGACCGTATAAAAAATTAGAATTCGTAACTTTTTAGAAATACATGTAGTGACTAATTTTATTTTAATCTGCAAACTGGAAAAAGCAAATAAAACTTATTTTTCAAAGTATTGAAATTTAAAAAAATGTTTAAAATTCGAATTTCAGTGTGAAGGATTAAAGAATTTATTTTCTCGTACTTACGACACGATGTAGTTTTTCGCAATCTAAATTATTTTTAATAAGAAAATGATGAAAAATTTCAAATATGCATTTCTATGTATCAATACTTTTTCTCGGAACCTTCAAGTGTTATATGTATTTCAGTTTATCAGTTTGATTTAAGCTTAGAAATCGTTTCCCTTTTAATGCTTTACCATAACAAAAGGATGAAACATGTATTTTCATTCCTTCGTCCCATTTGCAAAATACTTGTTTATTAAAAATATTTGCTATAAATAGAAACATAAATAGCGCACGAAAAAAGTTCTCTTCACAAGATTGTTTCTTTTCTCGTACTTAGACACGATGTAGTATCACGCAAGCTAAATTATTTTTAATAAGAAAATGATGAAAAATTTCAAATATGCATTTCTATGTATCAATATTTTTTCTAGGAACCTTCAAGTGCGATATGTATTTCAGTTTATCAGTTTGATTTAAGCAGAGAAATCGTTTCCGCCTTTTAATGCTTTACCATAACAAAATGATGAAACATGTATTTTCATCCCTCCAACCCATTTGCAAAATATTTTTTATTAAAAATGTTTGCTATAAATAGAAACATAAATAGCGCATGAAGAAGTTCACTTCACAAGATTGTTTCTAGGCACCAAAAACAGGTCACATCTCGATATTTTGGACGAAATCAAAGCTAAAGAACAAATTTGGAGGAGAAAAAAAGCAATTACTAAAAAATATTGGTTCGAATTCTCTCCTGCTGTCATCCGACGCAGCGTCACATCCTGTTTTTATCTCTCGGCCGATTCATAAACTTGGCCGAAATGGATTCCGCTGCAAAAACTCATTTGTCAGTTTTTCGCGCAAGACGGGATCGGACCCAAAACATCCATTTCATTTCTCGGAATGGTGTCTCCCTTATCTCCGTTATTGACTGGCGGAGATAGATGCGTCGGAGAATCCTTGAACTTCAGTTTCTGGAAACGGAGAGATCTTTGGAAAACTCCCAACAGCTGCATCCATTGATCGGTTCGGCGATGGGGATGGATGCTTGGCGAAAAAAAGAAGCGGGTATGGCGCCAAAGAGATTTCTAAATTCTGAAAGCTTGGAATTGGCTAACAAGCCAGATATGCTCCGATAGACAAACTTTGAAACTTCAGTAAACTTCTTATAATAAACGATTCTACGTCAATCAGTTTCACTATTATTAGCCATTTAGCAATAAATCCGTGCGACACTTTCTCACATTCAACCCCCTCTTCCTCCCCTTTCCGAGATTGGTTGAGTTGATGAAATTAAATACAGTAGAACCCCGCTAATCCGAAATTCCGGTTAATCCGAACCGATTTTATTTCCGAACATTATATGTAATTGAAAAGATTTAAATATTCATACTAAAAACAAAAAAGTACTTTTCCAGCATGCATAATTTTGTACACATTGAAGAAACTAATGCAATTCACCGTAAGATAAGGTCACTTCATACAGGAGCACATCCATTATTCTAATGAAAAGGGGAGACATATTCTCTTTCTATTGCTTTTGAATAAAAGAATTCAAGCGATAATAGTACTGAATACTTATAACTTACATTTTTTGTAGCACACGTCTTTTTCTTTTCTATTTTTATCATAATCTCGGGTAATCCGAATTTTTTGTAATCCGAACAGGCAGCGGTCCCAATTAGTTCGGATTAGCTGGGTTCTATCGTACTCAGTGAAGTGTATTCACAAAATAGACAGTTTATTGATGTGAATTTTTATGATGTGAGGGGCCGTTCAAATATTACGTAAGCACCCAAGGGGGGGAGGGGGTTTGCGATTTGCTTATTTTTGCTGACAAGGGGGGAGGGGGAGTATGAGTGATGCTTACGTAAGACATTAAAATCACTTTATTTCCGAAAATATCTTGTAACTTGCACAAATAATTTAATTTTAAAAAATTAAATTTGAAAAAAAGTTAAATTTTTCAAAAGAAAATTAAACTTGATTTTTGTAAGCTTAAACTTGAAATTGTAAGGAAATTAAACTTACATTTTTTTTTTTCATTTTAAGCCTAGTTAGAGTTTTTTAATTTGAATTAAGTCCTAAAATTTTTTAAATTAGATTATTACTGTTATACGTTTTGTAAAAAAAAAGAACGGGGGGGGTTGCAGTTTGCTTACTTAATTATAAGAGGGGGATTTGCGATTTGCTTATTTTTGCTGACAAGGGGGGAGGGGGATCAAAAAATACCAAAAACATGCTTACGTAATATTTGAACGGCCCCTGACGGTTTATTGATTTTTTTATCTCTAATAGATAAATTTTGAAACAATATTCATAAAGGACAGTTATATTATAATTAAACCGATAATTAAAGACAAATTTTAAGAAACAGTTCTATTGCAAAAAGTAACAGATAGAATAAAGTATAAGTGTATAAGAATTGTGCTGTTTGTAAAAAATGATCTGTAGAAATATTCACAGAAACATAAAACATGTAAAAGCGTTCTAAAAAGTCATAATTTTAGAATGGAACAGAAACAATGGGAAAAGAATACTGCAGAACAAGAATCAAGTTTTCTAGGAAACGAAAATTACTTTCAGAGAAGGACCCGGTTTGATATTCAATCGAAGGAAGTTCAGGCGAATGCAGGAAAGAAAGATTTGTGAAAAAGCCGTCCAATGCCATTAGTTTAATTTATTTACTTGTTTATGTTCTTAGAATATGAGAAATATAAAATGATGAGAATTGGCTTACGAAAAGTAGTGTGCAGCTTGGCCAGAGCTGGAGTTTAAGGGGGCATACGACTGTTAAATCTCGAAAATTTTCGATTTTTTTTTTGAAAAACATATATATTATTCACCAGTTTTTTCTGAAGAATTTAAAACAATCCGCGTTAAAAAATCCCAATATTTATGAAAGTTATGAAGGAAAATGTATCAGCTGTTTAACGTAAACATTGAAAAGTGCCATTTCTTTAAAGCGCTGTATCCCAAAATGTGTTTTTTTATATACATTGCGAGCGCAATATCTCAAGAACTATTGAATATTTTTACATAAAATTTTTACTGAATATGTATTACGTTATGTTCAATGAATTGAACCATAATTTTTGTACATTTTCTCTCGAAAGAAGTTTTGTGGTGGGGATAGAAAGTTGAAATTTCAACTACTTGTAACAGTTTGTTTTAAATTGGTATATAAAATAGAAATTAAATATATAAGTAAATAAATTGTGGTTCAGTTTCTTAAACAAACTTTTTGGATTATTTAGATGCTCAAAATATTGTGTTTAGACAAATATTTTATCCATAATCATGCGCTCAAAGTGACTATCTCATTTTTTATCAAAAATTATACCCATATTTATTACTCTCTCAAATAAATACATACAAATATTAAGGTTTGTAAATCTGTGTACTATAATAGAAAGAATAGATATTTTTCTAGGGAAAAAAGTGAGTTTTTGAAATCTATTGTTTCAGAGATACAATGTATCAAATTTAAGAGTTTATCTCCTCTTTAAGAGTTTTTCTCCTCTCGAGGTTTAAGAGCCGTATGTCCCCTTAAAATTCTTCTTATCCACATCTTCCCATATGTAATAGAAACCAGTGGGAGTGTTCTCTCTTTAGCTTTCTCGCAAACTTGCCCGATATGCTTAGTTTTGTGTTCAGCTTCGTAGTTTAGTGAAGAAAATCGCATATGCATTTTTTGTTCTCTTCCTTTAAGATATTGGGTTCAAAATTTGCTGGACGTTGCACTTTTGGGGTCAAGACCATAGACTAAATTTCATTTATGTAGCTTATAGTATTTTTGAGTTTTCGTGTTCACACGCACAAGAATAGACAGACCGACAGATATCCAATAATTCGACGGATCTTATCCGAAAATTGATACAGTTCTACAATTCTGCTGTTAAAACAATATGTATGTATGTATATGGAGCTAATGTACCAAATACAAGAAGCTCCTCCGATCTGGTAGAAGCCGTACGGAATTTTGTAAACGTAGTCCGCTCAGCACAAATGTAGCCAACTCCTTCTCCAGTACTACTGAAATGTTCATGTAGGTCTAAGTTTTCACCGCCACTCCATTACAAATAAAAAATTATAATATAGCAAATAAAACAAAAGGAACGCAGGAAGAGCTCCGTTCCAACTCAGGAAGTCAAACGTGAAGACATGAGCTTTTTAAGGATGTCAATAGCGCCTTTTTTGAAAGGCGAATAAAATACTAAGTCAGAAATATCTTTTTGAAGCCAGCTTTTTGGCCAATCGTCTCTTTTTTGAATTTTTTTAATTTTAATTACATTCTCTCTTTTTTAATTTTAATTACTTTCTCTCTTTTTTAGTTAATTTAAAATTCATTTTTGCAGATATTATGGTCTCTTGAAATAAATCTTTCTCAAATTCTCTACCAGTTGGAGCCACGACTATGGAATCGAAATTTAATTAAATTAATCGATTAATCGATAATTAAGTTCTGAAAATATTAAAATAGAATAATACCATCGATTATACATAAGTGTGAAAAATTTCAAAACTATATTACATCAAAAAGTTAGGGAAAAATCGATTACAAAATTCCATCTTTATAAGAATTAAACAAGCTAAGTCAAATAAAAGCATATAAAAATGAGACAATCCGGCACAAATAAAGGATATATTTTCAAAATGGGGCAAAATGCCGAAATCCGAGATGTCTGGTCTCTATCAGAAATAACTTGCATGGAATTACTTCCTTCAAAGTTTAATTAAGACAGATAACTATCTGAAAACCATTTGCAACCTTTAATCTGATTTCACATATGTTTTAAAGATGAAAACTTAAAGACAAGTTCGGAAATGGAATGAGTTCATTCTTTTTGCTCTGTTTTGACAGCTGAGTACTTGCAAATTGATGCCTCTTGCTTTACAAAGAAAAATTAGTTGCTCTGAAATTTTTAAAGTAAAGAAAGAATACCTTAAATCTGATAAATCTGTTTGCGCATAAGCTGAGACACGTTCATCCTAAAAGAGTAATAGCTTGCTAGAAGAAAGGCATTAGGCTAGAAAATCCATTAATCAATTTGCGTCTGTTTGACCTTACGCTATATATTTAGCAACATGAGTAGGTTGTTCTCTAATTGACTTCTCTGCATGTTAAAATCATGTTTTCTAGTTGACACATCCGGAATGTTCAACAAATTTGAGAAGAAAAATAAAATCCATTTGGAGCCTATTGGAAAAAAATCCAAAATTATTTATATGTATCAAATTGAGGACTAAATTCCTTCAATATGAAGATATATTTTCATATAAATACATACGCGTTTTTCTTTATTTTATTACTAAACTAAACAAAAAGTCACATTTTTTACAGAAAAGCTTTTAACATGTATGTTGGCATTCATGCCTAAGAAAAATATGCCTTTACCTATATGCTCCTTGGGACACCTACAATTGAAAATATTAGTTTATTATATTGTGAAGACATTAACTTTCATGCAATTTATCGCAGCTATAATTAAAAATAATTTTTTTCATAAAATTGTGCAAATCAAAGAAAACAGAACACTGGAGTCAAACTGGTATCATTGAAACGGCAATTTGTTTCCTAATTTTCTGACAGCATAAGTATTTATTTTGTTATTTTTGGATAAATGTTTCCAAAATTACTGTCGATAAACACTAAAATTACGAAATCTAACCAGTAGAAGAGTTTTTCCCTCAGCTTTTTCGAATACCAGTATAATATGGCTCGTTTTGGATTTCGTAGTATGATGAAGAAAACCGAGTATGCTTTTTGGAGGCCTTCCTTTCAACCGATTCGTTCTAAACTTCGTCACTGTTCTACAATTATGGTTCAATAATTACATACCAAATTTCATTTATCAAAATCAGCGGTTCCCAACCCTTTTCACTCGCGTACTTTCTGATTAATCTTTTTATTTTCGAGTACCCCCTAATGTTATATCCCGTCAACCTCCTCCCAGCACAAAAGTTTTTATTAATAACTCCAAAGGCTTTGGTTAGATAAGAGTCAAACAACTTTAATGAATACAGTGGTACCTCCGAAAAGCGGACAGTCACGGGACCAAAAGTTTTGTCCGTTTTCAGGAGGTGTCCGCTATTGGGGAGGACAAACTTTTTATAAACAAAGGTTTTTCACTTCTGTTTGATATATGAAGCATATATTTTTATCTTGCTTGTTAGAATAATTTTGAAATGTTTGCCAAAATAATTGAAAGTTTTTCAAAAATACCTGTCCGCTATCCAGAGGGAATAACATGGATTGTCCTTTATAGAAGGACTGGGACTCGTAAAAATGTCCGTTAATTAGAGATGACCGCTATTCGGGAGTGTCCGTTAAGGGAGGTACCACTGTATAATAAAATTTGTAGGATTGATTTCACATTTTATTCTATTGTTTAAAATAGTATTAGTTCAACATCGAGGCGAATGGAAACACCATTGGATAATTTCTCATTAACTTATGATGATGACTCACAATTACTGGATATTAATATTTTTCTTCCATTTTCTTATTTCGTGAAGAGGCTTTCGGATTCCTACAGTTTTCACACGAACTTGAGAAAACGAAATTCTAGAATATTCTTATGTTTTGCGCTTTCCGCCATTACCAAGATCACTTTCGCGTGCCCCTAAATGGTCCCCCGTGTACCCCCAGGGGTACGCGTAACACAGGTTTTGAACCTCTGATCTAAGTCCTTAGGTTTTTGACACTCGTCCCTTTGACGGATTTGGTTCAGAATTTGTTACTAATCTACAATTTTGAGGATAAAACTAGATACTTAATTTCATCTATCTTGGTCTTAGTGTTTTGGAGTTATCGTGTTCGCAGGATCACGGACAGTCAGGCAGATTTCCTGCAGACGCATTTCACTTAAAATTTGATAGAAATCTGTAGTTTTGGTGTAAAGACCATATACTAAATTTCATCCTATAAGCTCTCTCCGTTTGTGAATTATAATGTTCATGGATTTTTTTTCTCAAACTCGGGGAAGTCTAAAACGTGGCGATTCATCAAAATTTTGAGGTGGAAATTTTTGACGATTACAATGCTTTCTCTCTGTAGTTTTCGTATACGAGAGATAAAAACAACAGTGTCAAGCCATCTATGAACTCCAATAGAAAACGTTTGGTTAATCAACACACAAGCACAGTCATCTTGAGCAGATGTTGTAAACGACTATCTTATGCGAATCCATACAAAAATATGACAGGGATAGGCACATTGCAGAGGTTTTTTTATACCCAAATTGCTTTGCGTCTAACATCAAAAACACTACAAAGTCCTTTGATTTACATGGTTGCTTTCCATGATCTTGTTTCTAAATGATATAGTTTCTATCTGTGTTTGGCAAGTTATCTACTAAAAAGACACTTTTTCCCAATTATCTTTGTATTTATTTTAGTTTAGTTTTTTTTACGTCCCATTTTGAAGCAACACGAGGGATATTTTGAAGCGGTCAACATAATTTTGCACCTTGGTGCACCGATGATGATAACACTTAACTAGCTGAGTTACCGCATTCACGTCTACACGAATAAATAGATCGGCCGACCGTTAACCCATTGATGCAGGGCCAGATTAAGCCCTGTAGGAGCCCTTAGGCAATGCAATTTACGGGCCCTCCCCCCGCACTCCTTTGCCCTCCCACAATTCCAAGAACAAATTTTTTAATTGATTTCAACTTAATATCTACATACTGTTCAACAACGGATTCCGAAACTACCACTTTGAGACGATTTTACACCGGAAAGGGCAATGAGTCATATGAGCGCATTTTTGGAGTTCCTTGTTAGATCACGCCCGGTAAAATGTAAACATCACCCTTCCATTCTTCACTTTCCCCCTATTTTGATGAAAATAACTCCGCCCTGCGCATGCGCAAAAGCACGGAGGGTTTCCGAATCCGTTGCTAAACAATAGGGAGTTTTTATGTAAATATAATTACGACAAACTGAAATAACAATACATTTAATTGCTGGTCAGCTTCAAGAAAGTTGGTTTCATTATCTCGCGTATAAAAAAATTACACTTTTTAAAATTTAAATTTAAAAATCACTTTTCTAAAAAACGGGTTAAAATAACAAAACTTTTTGTACATTTCAAATACTCATATACAAAGTTTGCCAGGGCTGTTGATTCATGAGTCAATCAGTCAATTGTAGAAAAAAGATTGACCACACATACCTGCAAGAGAAATTGAAAACATGAAAAAATTGGTGCGAATAGGGTTTTGAAATTTAAACGATACTTAATTTTAATTTAACTAAGTTCGAGTATATGTCCCTTGTAAAACAAATGAAAGTACAAAAATTAAATAACCATGAAAATGCCAGAAAAAAATGTCGAGGCCTGCGCCCCTCAAAAGTTGCGGGGCCCCTTAGCAGTATCCTACGTTGCCTATTTGATTGGATTGATGCATTGATGATTTGGACCAAAATTTGACACAGCTGCAATTCTAGTAATAAAATTTGTTGTTAATTTTGATATATCTACCTTGTTTTGTTTCTCAGTTATTGTTGTCTTTTGCACACAGATGAACAGAACGCCGCCCCATGTACCTGCGCCTGCAACCATTACAGTTGCTGAACCAGTTAGACGAGACACACACAAACGCACTTCTCGTTAACCGAAATTTGACGAATTTGACAGAAATCGTCATTTTTTGTGTAAAGATCGCATACCAAATTTGTCGAACTTGATCAATTTTTGAGCTATTGTGTTCACATACATGCAGACAAAATTCCAATATTGTCTAAAACGTGGAGACTCATCAAAATCTCGAGATATAATTTTTTGATGATTACTAAACTTCATTTTTTTCATGTTCCAGAAAGTAATATGTGATTTTACAATTGATGTTTTTTCTAAATGATTTTTTGTTTTCAAATTCTTAAAATTATTTTATTTATTTACGTATAAAACTAATCAAAATTTATTTGTTTATGCAGCAAATTATAAAAGTACGACCTAAAGTGCAACCTTCAACAAAATAGTTAATACATCAATCAGTCGAAGTTTTACCTTCTATGCAAATTTTTGCTGAGTTGAAACAGCAGAATATGTTCGCAGTTTTTAATTATGCATGGTACTAAGAAACAATTTTATTTTTTTATAGAATTAGTAATAAAAGGCTACACACTTTTCAAAACTTATTACAATAAATAATATTCCAGAAATTATAAATCGGACACTTATTTGCAACGCGAAGGATTTAAATTGTTTACTAAATAATAAATAAAAAGTGGATCATTTTCATGATTTAGAACTGTTTCAAATAGAAATTCTAAAATCCTAAAGCAGACGATTTTTTTTTAACGAAAAACTGAAAAAACACAGTTTGAAGCATGCATGATACTAAGAATGGTACTAAGAAAAATTTTTATTCTTTTATAGAATTAGTAATAAAAGGCTGCACAATTTTCAAAACTTATTACAATAAATAATATTCCAGAAATTATAAATCGGACAATTATTTGCAACGCGAAGTATTTCAATTGTTTAGTAAATAATAAACAAAAAAAGTGCACCATTTTCATGATTTAGAACTGTTTCAAATAAAAATTCTAAAATCCTAAAGAAGACGATTATTTTTTAACGAAAAACTGAAAAAACACAGTTTGAAGCATGCATGATACTAAGCATGGTACTAAGAAACAATTTTATTCTTTTATAGAATTAATAATAAAAGGCTGCACAATTTTCAAAACTTATTAAAATAAATAATATTCCAGAAATTACAAATCGGACAATTATTTGCAACGCGAAGTATTTAAATTGTTTAGTAAATAATAAACAAAAAGTGGATCATTTTCATGATTTAGAACTGATTCAAATAAAATTTCTAAAATCCTACAGCAGACGATTTTTTACGAAAAATTGAAAAAACATATTTTGAATCAGAATTTCTTAAATAATTAATAAACTAAAATAATTCAGATGTTATTCACAACCTTCAGAAGACAGACGAAAAAAAAAAGAATGAAAACGGAAAGTGAATAAATAAATTGGAGAGATTTGAACTCTCATAATTCCAAAAAAAGATTCGTGTTCGAAATGCTGTCTTTATTGTTATTCTTCGCGAGCACAGCGCGATGCGCAGAATATGAATGAAACATTTTCATTAAGAGTTTCGTTTGGCGACGTTTCCTCAGAATCCCTAATCTCGAAAGCAGTTGCTTTTTGTTGACAGACTCCGCCAGAAGCGCCGGTGCCACTGAGTCCTCGCTTTCTGGCTGACCATCGGTCATTTCTCGGCCGTCGAAGATATGGAGATCTTAATCGGAGTGTTCTTCATTTGCGCCTTCCTTGGCAGAGGTAAACTGGTAGTTTAATTATTGGTTCTCTTATCTCATTTTTCAATGTTTATGCCTCTGAGAAAATTTACGATGTACTTCGAATTGTTTGAAGTGCTGTTGTTTTGATCTCTCTATTTTTTTAAATGTTTTTAAAGGAATTTTGAAATCGTTTGAGGCAGAATGAATATCAGAATTTAGAAACGTTAAAATTCTTAATAGTTTGGAATGGATTTAAAATCCTTTGAAGAAATAAAGTCGATAGAGATGAAAATTAAAGTTGTAATAATAAAAGATATTAGAACATAATTGAATCGATTGATGTTAAAAGGGCTCTTCTGAGAAGAAACCTTCTTATAACATCTCATGGAAGTTTTGATACTGTACCAAAACGTTGCTTTGAATAGTACAAGCCACGTTTTTACATCAAAGATGCATTCACCTTCATCAAATTAGGAATGAAAATAAAAATGTAATTTCCGCCACGAATGCAGTGTACTTTTAACATAAATCGATTAAATTTTTTGTTTGCTTTTCTAAATAAATTTAAATATTTACTGCTTTCTTTAGCAATCAGAATGAATTCTTTTCTTCATATGTGAACTTAATTCATTATGTAGAAATAATCATGGCAATTTTAATTTTATCTGTCAGATTAAACTGCTTTCTAATTATTATTGTGATTAAATTATCTTTAGATTTCAAACTCTTTGATAAAGCGAGTTCTTGTAGTTAAAATGTTTTAAATATATACTTAAATCAATTCTGTTATAATTTAGAAGTTTAGTACAAACACCTAAAATTTTAATCCTTTAACTAAAGTTTTGAAAATACCGCTCATCCTTCAATACAGAAACATCTTAAGAACTAACCCGGAAATTCATTGTGTAGCAAACTTTAAAAAAATAGTTTTTAAAAGCACATTTTTATAAGAATACTTAAATGTAGATTTTTATTATGCTTATTTTCTACTTTTAGTCTTTAATTTTAATTTATAATTCATTAGTATGAGCGGTATGGAATCTTTAATCAATATTTCTCAAATTCATCACCAGATGGCGCCGCTCTATGGAATCAAAATTTAATTAAATCAAACAGTTAACTCATAGTTAATTTCCGAAACTTTTAAAATAGTCTACTGTAATCGAGAGCATACAGTTGTACTACAAAATTTCAAAACTCTAGCATGTCAAAAAGTAAGCGAAAAATATAATACGAAATTCCACTTTTATAAACACGAAATCAGTAAATTAAATAAAAGTGTTTAAAAAGTAAAACGTTCATGTTTAACGAAACAGATAATAGAGAAGAATAAACGTATTTAGCAGTGGCGTAACGTGGGTAAGTGGAGCCGGTGGTATAATATAATTTTTTCGCTCCCAGTCGTTGTCAGTGGCTTAGCAACGGTAAATGGAGCCCATTATTATTATTATTAAGAAATTATTCTTTAACACATCCATGAGATTCGGATATCGGGGCATCTATATCCTTCCCCTTGCGTCACAGTTTTTGCGCTATTGATATTTTGGATAATTAAATTTTAATCGAGATTTTTCAATAATTTTATTTTTATACACTTTTATTTCACTTCCTTTGCTTCATATTTTTAAAGATTGAATTTTGTAATCGATTTTTAATCCACTTCCTGGGATGCTATATTTTTGAAATTTTATACATTTGTGTATTCTAGATGACAATATACAATCTTGATAGGTTCAGAATTAATTATCTGTTGATCATTAATTAAGTTAAGTTTTTATACGGTACGAATGGTGCCACTTTATAGTGAATTCGGGAAATAATAAATCTTAAGATTTAAAAAATGGAAAACGATTTAAAATAAAAATTCTGATGTTTAACACACTGCTGTTTAACAACTGTGTGTGTTTTTTTAAAACATTTTTTGAAAATTTAACATTGTTTGTTCAACTCCTAATGAACTAAGCAAAGATACTCTTTTATATTGATTCAATTCTTACATAATTAAGAATTATTTATTCTTTCATTTTTTCAATGAAACTTTCATTTCAAACTCTTATAGCTGTTATTTGATTTTTCTGTGTTTTGCCACAGATATGTAAATTTATTTTTATATCATACAATATTGGTATTCCAGTTTAAACAACAAATTACAGGGTAGTCATAAATTATTGCACCCACTTCAAAAATTATTAGAAAAACTAATATTGTTACAACTACTGTTGTTTTTTTAAATAGGAGCGCATTTAAAAGTTTTTTTAGACAGGTAACACGCCGTTACAGCGGTCTAGCTAGTCGTAAATTATTGGACATCGCCCATTTTTGAGAGCCATTACCTGAGAAACTATTAAAGCTAGAAGAAAAATAAAAGCACGTTTTTGTAGGAAATTTTACGCTCTTAAATTTGTTAAATCAATTGTAATTCGAAAACTGAATAGTTTCTGAGATATTCAGGAAAAATTTAAAAAGGAAACCAGAAAACGCGCATCGGCTTCTGCTGATCGGTAGTCATTCCGTAAGGAAATCTCTCGCTATAGCAAATTTAGAACGTCGTAATGGTACGCCACCCATCTGGAAAAAAATAAACTATTTTATGTGCTCTCTCATTTAAATGAATAAACGCAGTTGTAACATTATTAGTTTTTTTATCAATTTTTGAAATGGGTCCAATACTTTATGACCACCATATATAATGAAACTTAAGTGAAATTTTAGTAATACATAGATTATTGTATTTACGTACTATTACATTTTTATTCATGAAACTTGATTATTATTAGTTATTGAGAATACTTATTTATATATTTACAATATTTCATTAATATTATTGCAAAAAAATGTGATTTGTTTACCAATAGATCAAAGGTATCGAACTTACATGCCCAGAAGAAAAGTCTTCACTAAACCATGGCTATTGGAGGGAAAATAGTCTATACCAACTAGATGACTAAAGTTGAAATATGCACAATTGTTCTTCTTCTGTGACTGGGACAGATGAGAATGAGTTTCAAACCAATTTTTATCCCGGTAGTAACTTTAAAATGTGAGAGGGACGTATATGTCCTGCTAGTAGTCAAAGGGTCAATGAACTAAGCAAATATACTCTTTTATAATGATTCAATTTTTCTTAGTTAAGAGTTAATCACTCTTTCATTTTTTCAATGAAACTTCATTCTAAATTCTTACAGCTGTTATCTAGATTTTCTGTGCTTTGCCACAGATAGATATTAATTTATTTCTAGATCATACAATACTGGTTTTAAAGAAAACAACAAATTATTCTGCATCATCCATTTTCACTCTTGGTTCCTTAAAAAATCTTCATGAAGTTCAATAAAAACCTCTTTAGTACGTCGTTCAAGAAAATGTTTCAAAACGACGTACTAATAAGAACGACGTACATCGAATGTTGGTTCAAAATACGATAAACTGCTTTATTTAGTTGCAACTTTTGATTAATTTTTTTTAGTTGTTTTAATTTTCTAGTGAAGTAAACTCAGCAAAAAATATTCTGCATATACTGATGTTTAGCAAAAAATTTTAATAATTTATCTCAATTACGACAAACTACATCTCTCGTTTCTAAATACAAACTTTTGTTATGCAAAAATATTTTACAGCCAGATAAAAATTCAAATTTGTTGAAATTTTAACTATTTCAACTTATTGAGGTTCAATATTAATGTATTAATTTTTGAAAGAAATTTGTACAAAGGAAAATTTCATTTATGTAAAAAAATAACAAATTGAAAGCAAATGAGTTGTGCATAACTGAATACACATTTTCCGACCTTTCAAGAATTTTGAGCCGAAATTTCTTGGCAAAGTGCCTGCCACCATATGAGCTGCAGAACTATGTCTTCTACTGTTTTGAGCATTGATTTGCTTACGTATAAGTTACGTCTTTCGAGTCTGGGGAAGTTTGTTGATGCGTTACTCTGACTGCAGGGTCATCAAACTACAGTTACAGTTAACCCTATATATGGACAATATTATTACTTCATATATTTTCGGGATTGAGGCTACTTTAAGAAAAGAAATTCACCTAGCTTCTTATGCAAAATTAATTTGTTATGTTAATTAATTTTATTAATTAATTAGTAAATCTAGACACTTTAATATGGTTTGAAACATTTAGGAATGAATAAGAAGTTGAAATATTTATGTTTAAAATTTGGCGAGCATTTCTTTTCAGAGTTAGGTGTTAGCACATTACCTTTTCAAATTAATAGTAATAATAGTAATTAATTGAGAATTAAGTTTATTATTAACACCGATTTATGAGGTCAAAGTGTTTATTTTTTGTACTTTTTGAAGATATTAAGAAGTAGTAGTTCTAACCGGAACTGGTAAAACAGCTTACCATGGATATTTAAAAGTTGATGAATTTGGTGGTAAATATATTTCCCACGGCCTTAGAAAGGATTAATACATTTTGTTTCTCAGATGAAGGCCTTTTTAACGTAGGACTACCTTCCTCTCATTAGGGTCTCGGGAAGGAATTTGATTCACACGCCAGAACGCCATAAAAAACGTTGTATGGGAGGTCCTTTATATGGGAGGTCCTTTATATCTCGGTAACTACATATGTTAAAAACATAACGCATGTCTTATTTTAGAGATAAAGGGTAGCAACAGAGGTTACAAAAGGAATTGAAAATCGGAAAAGAGTAACACGAGTAAAGTAGTCCTACGCCTTTAACATCAGCGGCTGTTTGAAAAAGACAGCCTCCTGTCATTTTATTGGTAATATTTTTGCATAGAAATACGAAGCGCAAATATCCCCGTACTTACTCACACAAATAAACGAAATTGATGTTGCCATTTTCGGTAGTTTAGTTTGTTACGTGTTTACGGCTATTTCAATAATGTTATTGTTGTTTGCTTTCACCAATCTAAAGTTTAATTCAGTTGATTTGAATTTTGAAACTAATCACTGCAAAGCCAACAAGCTTTCATTAGAAAGACTGTGAGCCCTTAAAATATCTTATTCTCGAATCTGTTAGGTAAATATATTTGTAATGCCACTTTTTTCTAGCAATAGCAATGATCGGAGGTTAAGAACCATGGAGTTCATATACAGTACTCGAGTTCGAGTTCCGTTTACCCACCACACATCGGCGATGTATTTAACAAACAGTTTGGTTTAGGTTCAGTAGAAAGGTATTTTTGAGACGTATGCTTGCTATAAAGCCGCTTTGTCTCCAATTGTAAAAAAAAGATTTGAGAACTAAGTCTCGAATTGAGGACTACAAAAATGTTTCACTGCGCATGCGCGAAATGTAGTTCTATATATTGTCAACAGATGGCGCCATCAAAAGCTACTCTAAATGAAACATGTTTATAATAAACATTTGTTTTATAATTTTATCCCGATGTTTTCACGAAAAATCTACGCCGCGGATCCGAACTGCGCCTTTCTTATGTTTCATTTAGAGTAGCTTTTGACGGTGGCATCTGTTGGCAGTACATAGAACTGCATTTCGCGTATGCGCAGTAAAACATTATTTACTATAAATGTTCATATTTCCCGAAATATCAAAATTTCTGAATTCAAATTTTAATACAATGTTTCTTTTACGTATTGTCAAGTATTCTGTAAGTTTTGTACAATTCGAAAGAACACTCTGCATGTTATAATCAAAAAAAATCTACGGAGTTTGAAATTTTCAATTTAATATCGATTTTTACTTATATTCTGACAAATGTTTTATTCTCTCACTTTGGGTCCTAGTAATACCCCTCGAGCTCTTTAAAATGACACCAGAATCAACCTCCGAGGTAAACGCGTTTCCACGCTACACTTATTTATAACCTTACATAAAGCTAATTCATAACAATCACGCGCATGCGCCTACACTAGTACGATGACGTCACAGGCAAAACGAATACTATGCGACAAACTCTTACAGATATAATCTATCCGTTGTGTGGTCAACCATTCTTTTCGCATCATTAGTCTCGTAGTTACTAGCGATTCAAATCGGACAGTATTTTGTCACGCAAGAAAGTTCGAGCGACTATCACTGTAACAAGAGGAAAGAGGTTTTCACGTCAAAAATTGATTTGTATTATACTTATTTTTCCACACTATTTTCATTCAAACGGGTTATAAAGATCTTACATAAAACACTGAAATTCAATCTATTAACGTATAATTGCTGCCCATAATGTGAAATATATATAATAGGTACTCTATTGTACGTACTGCAAACAAAAAATGCGATCTGAAATTAATTTTAATGTGAAATCTGAAATTTTTTGTGGTCGTAAATGGGAATGATCGTAAATCGCATATCTTAATTCTAGGAGAAGGTGGAAGGTTCTAGAAGAAGGACTTTCAGTTTTGTAATGATTCTGCAATATCATGCTTTTCTCATATTCTCATATAATTGCTTGCGAATACGTCAAAATATTTTAAACTAAATTGAAGTATTATTATAAGATCGATATATGATGAAAATTGTTATTTCTCGTAGAAAATATATACTGTAGTTCCTTATTTTAAGATTTTTTAGTTTATTCTATTGTAAAATTTAGAAAGAATTAGGCTGTTGAACAAAAAAAATCTGCTAAATCCATTTCCGCTTAATTATTATTGTGTAAAGATAGTTCCAAGGATTCTATATTATATTTCTGGTTTATAATCTGTCGGCTGATAAATGAAATTTTCATAAATTAAGGAAAATATATTGTAGATAATGATAAGAAAGCTGGTTAACCTGGAGTTTACGGTGCCCGCCTACTTCGTTCATCTTAGGATCGCCAAATCTTTCCCGCCAAGAACGGCGACGAGAGAACATTTTTTTGGTGGCGTCTAGATGTTTTTAACGAGTGATAAGCGCTCATGCGCATAAATTGATCCTTTCATCGGCGTTTTGCTTATCAGGCTATATTGCGCCACGTTTCGATTGGACTGTTTTGTTCATCTCTTCGAGGCAATTGGTCGATAAATTCGAATTTGAATAAAACTTCATTTGGAATTCTTCGGATGGAATATCGGTTCAGTACCGTGTATGTTATTCTGTGTGTTTCGTTTCTCAATGAATAAGCGAAGCTTCGATTATTCCGCTATGCTGAAAGCGAAGCCGCTGATGCTTTTTAAGTTAAAAAATTTGCCCGGTACACACTTGAAATGCCACAGGCATTGCGTGCTCAATCTCTCGTTTTCAGGTGACGCATGCGCAAGAGAGCAATAAAAAGCGTACTGCACATCCGAAAAAGTATTCGGCACATGAAATTGCGCCAAGAAGAATTGGCGAGAAGCAGGCCGGCACCGTAAACTCCAGGTTTACCAGAAAGCTATGCACAAATCTTTTAAGAAACACAGAAAATTCCGTTTACAACTGCGAAAGTTAAGACAACATCTTTCTTATATTTGCCGCCTCAAGCGCTGCGATCATTTATTAAACCGGTTTTTTTTCCTGCAATGTTATTTCACTTTTGGTTTGAAGAAAAAGCTGGATTAAAAGTAAAACTATATGAACATCTCATAATATCAGAAAAAAATGAAAGATTTTACTGAAAATGTTTGATTTCTTATAAAATTCTTATGAATATGATTGGAATTTATTACGAACACTGAATTCGAAATTTATTTTGTTTCTTCAGCTGGTTTTTTTTTCCAACATATAAGTATATTTTTATTATATGCACCACTTTTATTTTAAAGGCTGTTTTAATATAATGCCGAAGGTTTAGCATAACGTTCAGTATTTCTTCACAGCCAACAGGAGTTTTGTCAAATAAGTGCTTGGGTTCACTCCGAGCACAGAGTTAGCAAACGAGCGAATAGTTATAGCGGTGGTTGGAAAGTGGTGTTGGGTCGCATCCTTACATTTCTCGGATCACAAATCGAGCTGTATGAGACCTGGCATTGCC
>BGPR01008078.1:4964-17253 GCA_013235015.1 Araneus ventricosus | reverse complement strand
AATCGAGCTGTATGAGACCTGGCATTGCCGTAAATCACAATCTTTTATATACAGCCGAAGTTGTATGTTGTGTATCTGATAAGACAATACATTTTTCATATTTTTTATATAAGTGTTTTGGTTCCTTTGGAGCATAGCGTTAGCAAAGGAGAGAATAGTTGGAAAGTAGTGTTAGGTCGGACTCGTACATTTCTTGGATCCCAAATAGAGCTGTATGACACAGGATTGTCGTAATGGAGCAAAATTCCCTGGACGTTTTCTTCGAATTACATCCCGAAGTTTCGATACAGTGTAAAGTAGACTGCTTGACAGTACAAACAATTCTCCCTGTAAACAAAAAGCATTTTCTTGTGAATACCCTTTGCTGGAAGTCCTTTCGCCCACAAAAAACGCGCAACACTTCTCTGGTCTTCTCGAATTCAGTCGCCATCTTCAAATGTAGCCGCCCGCTTGTAATCTGTTGCCTCATAAATTCGAAACAAGCATCGTACAGTTGACATCCGCTGCTACTTATTGATATATCTGGAAACAATTTACTACTAATTCCCGAACTCTCATATCGGTTTCTAAACTACTTACTAACTAACCTCGTGCAAGTTTTTTCAGAATTTCGACATGCTATTTTCTTCGGTTATTGTAACAATGGCGTGGAGATATTTAAATACCATTTTTAACATGTTCGCTCATATCATCCATAAAACATATTCTATACTAAATAAATATAAATTTTTTAAAGAAAAATCAAACTTTTATTTTATTGTTTTTATTTATTCCAAAGTATAATTTTTTTCTCCTATTTCAATTCTTTTCTTTTTTTTTATTTTTCAGTTTATTTCTCTATTACAAATACAATAGAATCTTGAAATAAATTTTTTTCTCAAATGAACTACCAAGTGGTGTCACTGGTACGGAATCAAAATTAAATTTAATTAATAATTAACTGATAATTAAATTCTCAAAACATTATAATAGCGTATTGTCATCAAAAACACACAAATCTACTAAGTTTCAAAACTTTCTTACATCACGAAGTGAATGCAAAATCGATTGTAATCTTACATCTTTACAAATATGGAAAAAATTTTAATTAAATAAAAAAAATTTCCAGCAGTTCCTTTAATGTACTTTTATACATTTGCTTTAAATACATTATAAAATAATCCAATACCTTTCAAATTTGCGAATAAAATCAAGCACGAGTGCAATTAAGAAAAGATAAGGGAAATAAAATTATCTTGGGGAACGAAAAAGTTGAGATATGATAATGAGTTTGACCATAAAGCCCCAATTCTGGTTTTTGTTATAACATCTGTTCATAAAGGAGCATTTTAAGAGTCCATTTCTAGAAAATTCAAAGACAATTATTGTCATGCAAAATGCAGATGTGCACTTTCAATTTAAAGTTACATATTCAAGAGATTTTCTTCGTGCATCATATATTACATCGTAAATGATGTATAAAATGAGTTGCAGAAAAAGGTCAAGTATTCTGACTGTGCGTAAAATTAGGAGAATACCTCTTTCTCTTCATGGTTCATGTAACTTCTCTGTCTGACGTTTATGAGTCCTTAAATGCTGTGTTTGCCCTATTTTGGCTCTAAATTTATTTACGCTGGTGACGCTGCCTGGAGAAATTTCTATCTATTCTTATATATCTATCTTATATATTCTCTTAAATATCTATCTATTTCTATCAAATTTATTTATTCCGTAACCATTATACTACTCTGTGTAAATATTGTTTTAAAGTGATTGATAATTAAATTACATATTAACACGAAACACTTGTTTTATGATTTTATCCCGATGTTTTCACGAAACATCTACGGCGCGGACCCGAACTACGCATTTCTTATGTTTTATTTAGAGTAGCCTTTCACGGCGCCATCTTTTGACAGCACATAGAACTACATTTCGGGTAAGAGCAGTAAAACATTATTTACTACAAATGTTCATATTTCCCGTAATATTCAAATTTTAATGCAATGTTTCTTTTACGTATTGTCAAGTATTCTGTAAGTTTCGTACAATTCGGAAGAAAACTCTGCATGTTATAATAAAAAAACATGCGGAATTTGAAATTTTTAATTTAATACCGATTTTTACTTATATTCTGATAAATATTTGTATTGTCTCACTTTGTGTCCTAGTAATACTCCCTTGGGTCCTAGTAACAATCACGAGCATGGATCTACAGTGGTAAGATGAGGTCACAGTCAGAAAAAATACTATTCGACAAATTCTTACAGATATGATCTATCCGTTGTGGGGTCAACCATTCTTTCGTATTATTTATTAGTCTCGTAGTTATTAGCGATTCAAATCTGACGGTATTTTGTCACACAAGAAAGTTCTAACGACTATCACTGTAACGAGCGGAAAGACGTTTTCACCCAAAAACATGAACAGTTTGGTTAGTTGAGTTTCGTTCTGACGGCCAACAAATATTGTTTAAAAGGTAGTGATGTGACTAAAACTCTACAAATGCAGTCTCGAATTTCATCAATGTATTGGAAAAATTCCAAGTCAATTAGAAAAACGTTACCGTTGCAACTAAATAAGGTTTTATGTGTGTTTTTAATCTTTGAATCAATCAAGAAAAGTTATCTTGGTAATTATCAATCCATACAAATTGAATTTCAGTTCTAAGCAAATTCACCAAATTCATAATTTGAATTTAAATTTTCCCTGAATCGTTTGTGTCAAATTCAGGCATCTATTGGATTTTTTTTCTTTCAAGAACTCAGACGTTCTTTATTTTAAGATTTCCCCTTCATTATAAAGTGAAATGATATTTTAGCAACTGTAACTTCTGTTTTAACTACAGTAGTCAGAAATATGAAATATAAAAGTTACTTTTATCTTGAACACGTTTTACTCCGTAACGAAAAATTGGGTTACATTACGCTGCAGTGAGAATAATATTATTCCAGTACTGCGTCATTTTTTTCTTTTAAACAGTAAGTTACCCAGTTCAGCATAGAGGGTGTCTCACTACCACGCTTAAAGTCTTCTGGAGGGTGTCAAGTGCTCCTTGACGATTTGCTATCATTTAGCAAACCAGGGACGGATATGTCATCGCCACGTGCTAACGTGCAGTGAAAGCAAGAAATAAAAACACATCAGTGAATTACATGTGTTTCTTTGATACAGAATGTCCAGATACACATCAGGGAATTAGATGTGTTTCTTTGATACAGAATGTCCAGATACACATCAGTGAATTACATGTGTTTCTTTGATACAGAATGTCTAGATACGCATCAGTGAATTACATGTGTTTCTTTGATGCAGAATGCCCAGACTGAAGATATCCAAAAGTTATAACTTAGACTGAGTGAATCTCATATGATAAATTATAAATTTCAGTTACATTCAAGAGGGCAAATCCTCAAGTTTATTTGTACACTAGCAGCCTTCGGCGACCAGTTTGATCTCCAGAAATAAAATTTCAACTGAATCACTTATAAATAATTTTATTTTCATGGTACCCTTAAAAAGTAGCTATAAACTTCAAATTGCTATAGACATTTAACCCGTGTTCATTTCGTAGCCTTGCACTTGTTCTGTTCCTTGTCTACATTAATTGTAAACTACTCGTTTGATTTCATCATTAAATTGACGCTTCACATTTTACGTCCAGCAGCATCCTAATTGGCTTAAAACACGCTGATAAAAAGAATTAAAACATAGCAAAGATAATCTTTCAGTTTACTGGATTATTTCATTATATACTTGGTATTTTGAGGACTTCCTTTACAGATTTCACAGAAAAATTGTTCAAATAAAAGAAGAAAATAAAATCCAGTATTATGTTTTCTTAGCTTTCAACAATGGTAGAGAAACACGCAATTAAATATTTGTTTAAACAGTGAAAACGGTTTGAAATGCGTTGCAACAATGAAAAGTATTGTTGTAAATTATGCCAAAAATTATTTTTTAAAAGTTATTACAAAATTGTTATTTAAAATTATTATTATACAAAATTACAGTTATGCAAAAAGTAATTAATTAAGTTATACAAAATTATTATTTAAAAGTTAAACAAAATTGTAGGGCAACTTTATTGATATCATTGAAAAGGTAATGTTTTGCACTTTCAGATGGCGCAAAAATGGTTTTGTTGCTGTAATATTTTCGGAAGTGCCGGAATTGTAGATCACTTAGTCGTCGGGGACGTTGCCCAGGGTGCACCACGAGGAGGTAGATCTACGTTGCACCCCGAAATTTTTTTTTCTACCGAACCTTTTTGTCCACTATTCTGGAGAAGTAATGGAAAGGGACCACCTGTTTCGATGTGGGGCTCTTCAAGGACTTACGAGGTGTCGAGATATTGGGATGCGAGAGCGCTTTTGGGGCAATAACCTCGGTCTTCTGTTTTTGTTACACGTTCTTTTGTAAACTTTTTTTCCCTTGCCATTGGAAATAAAAAAATATTTTTCGGAAGTTATTAAGGAAAAACGCCAAAATTTCGCTTAATTTTCAATTAATTAAAATTCTAATTAAAAATTTTAAAAAAACGACTCCGAGGTGCACATTTCCACCCTCCAAATAATGTTCGTGCCAGATTTACGTTTTTCGTAGCTTTCTGCCCTGTAGAGGACCAACACACAGACACATTATCCTTTCTTATTAGTAGAGATTAACGATGTTCATTGTGAGCACAGTAACTAGCTCCACAGATCCCCGGCACATAAAAGCTTTTGGAAGAAGTAAAATCCTCGACGACGAATTCAAATTATGCAGGGTGTCTTAAAAGCTCTTTTATAAACTTTAAGGTAAGTCAGAACACAAAAAGTATTGTTGTAAATTATGCCATTATTATGAGTCACTTTTACAATAGAAAATGGAGCCTCAAAAGCAAAGGGCGACTACTATAGGTAGCCATTTATCAGTGAATTAAGCAAAAGGAAAGAAGGCGCCAGATAAAGTGTATAACATAAGTTTAATGGAATGCAAATTTACAACGGCACAACAACACAGTTGCATGAACAGCATTACAGAACAGAACGCCGTCCCTTACCCCCGTACCCGTGCACAGACCGGTCACTGAACGGTTTGATGGGCAAGACACGGGAATTTTATTTAAGGAAAAGAAAAACAAAATAAACAAAAAGAAGGAAATATATACACTATGTACAGCACAGACATTTTCACTTTTACACTATTAGTTCGTAATAGTCTTCTTTTCTTTAAATGTTGTTATACCTTTCTTTTATTTGAAGGGGGGAATGTCCGGTAATTGAGCTACTTAGTTCAGCTCTCTAGGAAGTTGAAGGCTAGGGAGGCCGGAAAAGATCTCTGTTTTCGCTAATGAAAATGAAGACGCAATGAACAGCATTACAAGCCGAATGCAGCATGACTAAAGTGACAATTTATTTTTCCTTCAAAACGGGGCATTTTTTTTTTTAATTTTCAAGTAATATTATGTGAATTCAAGAAAACGCACAGTTCTCCAGTTTTTATTCATTAATGAAAAGAACAGGAATAAACACGTGAAAATAAATGATTCGTGTGATCTGGCATTTCACTGAAGAATACATTTTTGCTTCAGTATACTTGGCGCTGTTTTATTAAAAAGAATGAAATGCTTGGCTGGATTTCTTAAACTTTACTTTGGTAATTAACGTTGCTTTATAAACTGCTACTTTTAACTGTGTTTTCTAGCTCGTCCACAACGTATTCATAAGAAAAAAGACCCTTTTTACTGGTATATTAGCGCCGGACAGACATAGAATATATTCAAAAATTATAGAAAGTTCGTCTGATTTAAATGATTGGCGCGTAAGTGTTGAACAGTTCCACCCAACGACTTCCGGTTTAAATATTCCCGGTTTTCCATTCTGTCACTTCATGCGGTGTAATGAAGTCAGAACTAAGTGTGAGATAGGAGGCTTCTGACCAACTTGTATATGTGTGATACGTATAGCGCATGCTCCGTCATCGCCAGGTTGACGTTACCGTCATTTTTTTTTTTGATTTTGGGCGCCTTCTTGTTTGAAATTGTTATCGTAAGTTGCAGTCTACCAAAAAACGGGGCATTTGGGCTTCCCGAAGCTGTGCTTGGGACAACGGGACAGGCTACCAATAAATGGGACATTTGGGCTTCCCGAACCTGTGCTTGGGGACAACGGCACAGGCTATCAAAAAGCCGGACTGTCCCGTTCAAAACGGGACATATGATTACATTAAGCATGACGGACACAATGACAAGTAAGATGCAATATCAACAACAAACTATTAACACAAGATATTTTACGGTATCCCCACGATGTTGCTGCGATATTCTGAATGCCGCACGACATCCTAATGATATATTGTTACGAAGCTATAAAGTCGCTTCCCTGAGATGCTAAACTTGCGGCGGCCTTGGCGACCATTTGTGACCATGAACTTTCTAGAGAATACGTCACTTCCTACGTAATGAAGTCACTTCCTGTTGAAAGGTATAAAAGCAAGCTCTCAAGCCGAGAAGAGTCAGTTGGATTTTGATCAGCAAGCAAGCTGGTGAGCTAACAAGAAACCTTTGAGCGCTGTGTTGAGATTTATTGGTAGTCTCTGTTGTGAATTTTTACTAGTGCTGTGCTAATACTTGTGCTCCGTTTCTTTGCTTAGAATATTTGTAAAATAAAAAGCTTTATTTTTTAAATCCTGCTAATTGGACTGCATTCACGTACACCCACAAGTCGATTTTGTAACAGTATGAATATTGTAGAGCATTTTGGGCTTATAGGCAGTGGAGGATCGTCAGCTCAGAAAGAATCAGTGCTGCAAAAGTTGTACAGACCTAAGTTGTAGTTCATTTTGTGCCGGTTATTTTGATATATAATGATGATATGCTAAAAATTGATAGTTTTTGAGTTATAAGCAAAAAACCGGGGAAAAAATTTTTCCGTGTTTTTTGTCTATAACTAAAATTCGAACAAAAATTATTGGTGGCAAACCTCATATTCGTAATCAGCACCCCGAAAAACATAAAGAATCAAAAAATTACAACTCCTCCAGAATTAGATTTAAAAACACTACTTAACGACTGAACTGCTGAGAAAAAGCGGTTGGGGGAGGGAAGCCAAATGAGGAAGTCGCGCCAAGCGAAAGCTGGGGGAAATGCAGCTCAAATGAGTGCAATTTCAAGCGGAGAAAGGGTTGCTTTTCTCCCGCTTCGCGTTGCTCATTGCGTTAATTTCGGATCCGTGGGAGGGGCAAAACTCTCTGCAGCTCTGGTCTGTCTCTCTCTTAATTCTTGATTGAATTTTTGTCTTCTTTTTACATTTTTTATTACTTTTTTTCCATTTTCGTTGATCATTGAATTCTCAAAGTGGAAAAGTAAGCCAATTAGAATAAAAACGAAAATAAAATCTTTTAAAATAATTTCAGGAGAGACTGCAGCTCTGCAGATGGACGAGCCGCCACTGCTTATAAGGTTTGGACTATACTTAAAGAAAATGCTCAAAGGACATGCCATCTGAAACTATGCACGCTGTTATTCACGTAACTGTGTTATTGTGCTACCGTAAATTTGTATTCCATCAAGCCTGCGTTTTATACTTTATCTGGTGTATCTTTTTCTTTTACTTAATTCAATGGCAACCTCCACCATCACCTGTTGCGATCTGCTCTTGCATTTCCCATCACATGCTTTTTTCAAAAATGCTTTGTTTCTGTATCCCTGGCTTACCTATGAAATTTCTAAACGACCTTTTGGGACACTTTGTATAGTGATTTATTTTAACCAATAGAACTGTAACATCGTATAAGGGGAGTTGGGGAAGATTGATACCTTGGAACATTGATATAGTGCATAAATTTTGATGATTGGAATGGCTCAAGATGTTCATATCCCCTCATATATATGCCATTGTAACCCGTAGCACAGGGTATATTTCTCGGCCATATTTATTCAAAAGTTAATTTATTCAAACGGTTAATCTTCTCGTCTAAATGAATTTTACTCTGAGTATGCGCTGTGTGATTTCTTTAACTAGTTACGTTTTCCAGCCAGGGAATCTACTCCAAAAGTAGGAAAAACATCTATTTTTCTGAATTATATTAAGTTTTGAGCTTGTTTAGCGTTATTTTTGCGTAACCACTTGTTTTAAGTAGAAAAGGCAGAAAAGGGGCAGATTGGTACAATTGACTCCGGGACGCACTGCTACGCGTCTTCTGTGTGTCTCAGTGTGCCTCAACAGCAACTACTTTGCAAAATCGTCTTCAGAAATGGAAAGAACTTTAAAATGAAGTATCTAAGAGAAACACGCAATTAAGTATTTGTTTAAACAATGAAAACTGTTTGAATTTCATTGCAAAAATGAGAAGTATTTAAATTAAGTATAAAATAATTTTTGGCGAATTTATAAAAATTGGAGAAAAAATTGCAAGGAAACTTAATTAATATCATCGAAAAGATATTTTTTTGCATTTTCAGATGGTGTGAAAATTATTTTTGTGCGATACAATTTTCGTAAGTCATCAAGGAAGAACGCAAAAAATTCCCTAAATTTTCAATTCAATAAAATTTTCAAAATCGGCTTCGAGGTACACATTTCCTCCTTCCAAAGTGTTTTTAAACCACACACACCTATTCTCTTTTATTATTTATAGAGATAAATTATTTTCTGAGGCATTATTGTTTCATTTTTCCAGTCTCATTAAAAATGTTGAATTTTGATTAAAATATTCTTTACTTTGTTAAACTTTTAAACATTGATTTGGAATGCAAAGTTTATAGATAAAACAAATTTTGTTTTGATCCCACACTTATTAACATCATTATTTTCAATATTTCCGTGTGTATCAATGTACCCCTAGTATGGGGCAGATTGATACAGATCCATTTTTAGGAAAAAAGCGTAATAAAAGTTTTATTATGTCATTACTGACGAAATTCGACTGAAATCCTATATTAGATCAACAAATGTATAAATATAGTGTATTATTTCTAATTATTATCGTTGGTAAAATCATTTTTTTGCTTTCCAAAAAAAAGTTGATCAATGTAACCGCATTTCCTCTACAGATTTTCGGATGAAAGAGACTAGAGTAATGGAATCAGAACTTAGAATTCGGACTTTCCTTGTCTAAAATCGTTTTTCATAATGTTAAAACGCAGTATTTAATATGTTTTCTATTGCAGGGGACAGCTTGGTTCTGCTTCAGAAAACTGCATCTCTTCAACTTCCGTACGACTATCCCGTAGCCACGACGTTCTATCGCCTTCAAGCTGTGGAGGAGAGACACGGCATCCCCCCTCCAGACACTCTAGATTATCACATTGTGAGGAGCGTGGCATTTCCGAGTGAATCCAAGTTCGGTCGCGGCCTCTTTGTTATCGACGAGCACACCGGATCCCTCATGCTGTCACCACACAGGCGGCATTCAATAGCAGGTCATGAGAGCGTATTATTCATTCTGTGGTCTTTTGTGATTACTATAATTTACTATGAAACTAAGTCGAATAAAGCGGAGGCTGACACTTCAAATAGCTTGCATGTTAAGATATAGGTTAATCACTGGAGTTTCACAGTTAAACTTCATAAAATGGCGCCCGAACCAGGATTCTTCATTTATCGTATTTTGTTAAGTGTGAGCCGAGATCTTACCAGTTCCTGCATGAAAAATCCTGAAATCTTTTTATATCTCGAGATAACAAATGATATTAAGACTTTTCCTTGTAGCATTAAATCCAGCAGAAACTTCTCAATCATCGATAAGTTGATCGTCAAATATGTACCATCTTTCATTTGGGTGTTTATACTTGGGTGATTATTATTTCCATGTAAATAATCAGTAAAAATAAATTGACATACGATAGGATTCGTGAGTTGCATAGGAATTAAGATAACTTGCAATGAATTAAGACATATAATAATTAAAAAGGAACAAATAAGATTTAACATTTGAAAGGAAAACCATAGAGAAACAAGTGATATTTAAATTATCCCTTTTAGCATTAAATCCGGAACAAACTTCTCAACATCGATAAGTTGATCGTCAAATGCGTACCATCTTTCATTTGGATGTTAATCCTTGGGTCACTGAAAATAAATTAACGTACTATAGGATTCGTGATTTGCAGAAGAATTAGGGTACTTTGCAATGAATTAAGACATGTAGTAATTAAAAAGGAACAAATGATGTTTAAAATTTGAAAGGAAAAACATAGAGAAACAAGTGATATTTAAATTATCCCTTTTAGTATTAAATCCAGCATAAGCTCCTCAAACATCGATAAGTTGATTGTCAAATGTGTACCGTCTTTCTTTTGGGTGTTAATCCTTGGGTGATCATTATTTGCATGTAAATAATCGCTGAAAATAAATTAACGTACTATAGGGTTCGTGATTTGCAAAGAATTAGGATACTTTGCAATAAATTAAGATGGATAGTAATAAAAAAGATCAAATAATGTTTAAAATTTGAAAGGAAAACCATAGAGAAACAAGTGATATTTAAATTATCCCTTTTAGTATTAAATCCAACATAAACTCCTCAAACATCGGAAAGTTGATCGTCAAATGTGTACCATCTTTCATTTGGGTGTTAATCCTTGAGTGATTATTATTTGCATGCAAATAATTACTGAAAATGAATTAACGTACTGTAGGATTCGTGATTTGCAAAGAATTAGAATACTTGGTAATGAATTAAGACGTCTAGTAATTAAAAGTGAACAAATAATGTTTAAAATTTGAAGGGACAAGAGAAAAATTCAAGTCGAGATTTAAAGTTGCTTCCAAAATTTCGGAAAACATTGCAAGAAGAATTTAAACCGTAAATTGATTTAAAAGCTAAAATTAATTATATAAAATATGTGGCTGATGTACAGTGTGATCCAAAAGTCACGTCAAACAGCATTATTTCATTGTTATAGCACCTAAATTTCAGTAATTTTAAATTTAAAAGAGTAATTGTCGTTCTAATTTCAAATTTAATAGCTCTAAAATAGTGAAATAAAATTTTCTATTGAATGATATAAAATTTATCTCGCTATGATCAATAGTTCTCGAGTAGATCAATTTAATGTTAAATTATATTAATCATATATTTCAAATTAATTTCTGTCTTTTTAATAGAAAGTATTAAATTACATCAGTGGTATGTCATGCTCGTGATATAGTTTGAACGCCACGCTGCATCTGATTATTTATTGCAATCGTGATGATATAATTTGATAATATTTTTTGGCACGTTTGACAAGCAGAGAAGTGCTTTGTTTTGTTAGAATTTCGAAAAAGAATTCCTTTGAAATTTTAACTTTTGACTTACGTTCGACAAGCTGCGAATTTCATTGTTATTGAATTTTAAAAAAATTGTGAAACATAAAGAAATACTTTACACGGAATGTTGTTTGCCAAGGGGTTTTTTGAATGAAGAAATAAGTAAATAAAAAAAATATTTCCTGTCATAAAACATATGTTTATTTTATTTGTTTTCAATCAAAGTTAAACATTTCTCTCGCATATGTATCTATTTAAACACGCAAAATTTGAAGGGAAATTTCTGGAATGAAGAGGCAATTTGCTCCCGTCATACCATGACTGGTGATTTTCTAGTTTTGTAATAATTACAAAACATAATTTCAGGCTTTTATTATATTTTGCCATGCATTTCTCTTATATGACTGATAACATGTAGCCATTGAATAGCACTTGCCATAAATTTTACAGAATTCAGAGGCTCCACTTTCGCTCTGGACATCATTGCAGTTCCGGCCAAAAAGGCGTCGGAGGAGACCGCACACGCCACCGTCGTGATCACCATCACCGAGGACAACTTCACTCTGCCGGACTGCAGCCCCAGAGAGGAGCTCTGCTTTTCGGCTCCAGAAATGCACTACCAGATTCCAGAGACACTTCGGAAAGGATCAGATTTGGGGGATTTAAGGCCCATTCCTTACGCCAAATTGTGCCCCGGCTCTTATGTAAAATACACATTATCTTATGACAGTAAGTTCAACATATTTTTGGCCCCTTGTGCTAGCAGGGACATAAGTCATTATATCATTTAAACATGTATTTTTAACGTTCCTCCCATTGGGGTCTCAGGAAGGAATTGATTCACACGCCAGAATGCTACAAAAAACGTTGTATGGGAGATCCTCTATATCTCGGTAACTGCATATGTTAAAAACACAACTAATGTCTTATTTTAGAGATAAAGGGTAACAACAGGAGTCACAAAAAATATTGAAAATCGGAATTGTAGTACAGCGACTACTGAGTCGCAAGGTTGGGCAAAAATACGCATGAAATGGTGACGCGATCCTCTATATATCGGTACATATGTTAAA
>BGPR01008077.1:24054-66387 GCA_013235015.1 Araneus ventricosus | reverse complement strand
AGCAGGCAAATGGTCCACCAGTCCATCATAATTAACTGTATAAAAATTTCTAACTAGATCGGTTATTAACTTTGCTCTCAAGAGGCCAAATTAAAAAAAAAGTTTAAAAATGCTTTTGTGTGTTAATGGCTTATTACATACGAACGGTGATACATTTTATTGGACGTATGTTTAAAATATTTCTTTAAATTAAAGGCAAATACTTGACCCGTACTGACAACACTGGACCATTCGAAAACTTTGCTGTTTGCCGACTATCAAGGCAAGAGATCTTCTTTACACAGTTGAACGCTACGTTGTCCCTAAACTAACTTTAAAGCGCCAATCAGCATACCGACGTGATTAATTGGTTTATGTGATGTTACTGAGCCACCACCACAGATCTTACACTAGAAGAGCCAAAGCTCCCGCTGGTTGAGAATGGATCTATAAAGGACTTCACAAATTTCCATGCCACACCAAATCACTGAGGCTGTGTAAACTTGGTGATGCATACGGTTTGTGGATCACACAACAGGAATGGTTTTATTGAAATACTATGGCGTCACGGGCATCATGCCTTTATTTGAGCACAAGGCTAATTACAAGATGATGTAATTTAATGTATGAAGCTTAAACATTGGATAATATATTGATGAATAATGAACAATCAACAATGTAAGTAAGCAATGAATGTATTTTTTTTTTGCATTAATAATAAAAAAAGATGTATCAAAATATCGTGTTTTGAAAACTTGGCCGTCTGAGAAGAAAAAAGCTATTAACTGATCTGTTAAATTTTTACAGTTAATTTCTATGATGGACTGGTAGACCATTTGTCTGCTATTAGAAAAACGATTGTCCTTTCTCCCTAATTTTTTACATAGTAAAAAAAGTGGCAGCTTTGTCAGTTTTTTTCGAATCTTTGGCCGTCTTGAGGAGGCAAAGATGAAATTGAAATGATTGATTGATTGATCAACGAAAAATGAAATTTTACACAGTTACTATTGACGGATAATGCAATCTTTCCGCACTATTAGAATTCCATAATCCAAAATTCGATTTTTTTTTTCTTCGGCCCACCCTACTGCATAAGACGACGAGTTAGGATGTTGATGACATGCGTTTTGTTTTCCATGTAACTGTGGACATCCTTGAATGATTCCCATTTATTTTCAACTCATTCAAACTTTAGACTTATTTATAATATTAAGGATACATACATGCCATAGGTTTATTTGCTAAGTTTGAATATTATTTTGTATTTCTTTAGGATTCTTCCTGGGTAGATTCTTAACTCTGAAGCTGACAACGGACAAGGATAAGAAGAATGCGAGTTCGATTTAATTCGTTCTGTCCCCTTCATAATGGCATTTTCTTCTTAGAATCTTTTAAATTTCATTTCTTATCTAATAAACATTGTTTGTTAATGTATATGATTTATTTGTTCTACATTTTAAAACACATTAAGCCGCTATATGAAGTAAAGATTTATGAAGTACTATCAATTGCGGACGTTGTTAATTAAAAAATAAAAGATTTATGTGATGTATTACTACATTTCTAAAAGGTATTATTTTTTTACATTTACTTAAATGTTGCTTTATTTGTGATAACTTTGTGATATTTTGACGCTTGTTTACATCTCTTATATTTTGACGGAAAACACACATTTTTTTGTATACTATACCCTAAATTGAAAGTAATAAATCTTTTTTTTGCTTTTCTATTGTTTCTCCCTTCTTGTATCAAATAGCACACAATTTTAAAATAAAGACAGAACGTTAAATTCTAAATTTTTTAGATCTGATAATATTCAAAGAATGGGTTTGAAATTTAGATTTATCATTCCTTGAAATGAAACAATTCATATTTTAAGGAGTTCAAAGTAACCGTGTTTTCTATTTTAAAGTTTTATGGCCTTATAAAAGAAAGAAAAGAAATATTTTTCATTTAGGTTCAAATACAAAAATCTAACTTAACGAAAATATATTTTCCAGCCAGCTATCAGATGTTTCAGAACCTTAGAATATATAGAGAATAAATAAAATGTAATTAACAATTCAAAACAAACTTAAAAATATAATACACACTATACAATGTTTTAGTAACGCATTTGAAGTGCTACGGTTACAAAAACAAAGGAAGACAAAAAAACACTAAATGAAGTAATACACAAAGAAATTCAACTGAAAAATTGAAGTGAAACAATAAGTGAATCCATACTTTATCAGAGCTATATATGCTTTTCATATGGATTAAGTTTGGGATATTTTCTTGTCAGAAGCTTGACTTTCGTCTAACAAAGTTTTCATAGTCCGAAAGACCCTCATGAATACGAGAGAGAAAAGGAATTCACAAAGGAATTTTTTAAAACAAATGTAAACACTATATCCCAATAAGATTAATTTCTAAAAAAACATTATAAAAATTACTAGCCATCGGGCACATTATGTGCAAGAAAGAAGAATAATTTTCCCCCGCCCAAGATTTCATTCGTAATAGAAACGACTCAAAACAATGAAACTCAAAATTCAGAGAATAAAATCAATATCAAATTCAAAAAAGATTTCAAAATCTATCAATGACACTATAATAAAGGAAAAAGTAAATAAATTTATTCAAAAATATATAGCAACCCACTAATTTTTTTCCCCAGAACTAAAATTAATATTTAAATTCCTGACTATTTTAAAGAATAAGCCTTTCAATTCAAAGAATATCAAAAGATAAATTACTATCGAGATTTTGTAAATATTGGTAGCCACCAAAAAATCATTCCTATTTTTAAATTTTTTAATTGATAAAATTCGTTTCTGAAGACTCTAGAATCAAGATTTTATAGATTATTACAAAGATTAAATTCGTGAAATTAAATTGAAGCACTCCTGATAATTTCTGTAAGTAGAGTAATGAAGTTGTTCAACGCACATCGCGGGAAAGATGTTTCGATTTTAAATAAAATCCTTTCGGCAAGCTAGAAGGCAAAAGGTAGATTCCTCTTATGTTAATAAGTACAGTAAAAACATTACATACTGATCTACAGACATAGCCAATGACTTTATTTTTTTGCTAACATTGCAGATTTACGTTGTATTCTGTTTTCATTAAATTTAATTTTTTTACTATATCAAGGTTATCAATTTCTCATAAAGGCTGTGCTAGTTTAGTTGGTCAGTACATTGATCAAATTTTTCTTTGTATCCCAACACTCAATCTTTAACAGGTAGGATTCATAAAGAAATAAACATATCATACCAGCAGTGCAAATATCCCTAGATATACTATAGACCTATTCACCATCCATGGTTGGTTAAAATCGATCCAGCGGTTAAAAGGGAATTTCATACGAGCAAGTGAATGTGACCGAAATATACGGTGGATTAACTGGCGAAGTTGGAGAATCGAGGCGTTTGCTGAAAGGCTAGTAATTTTAAAACGACAACAACAGAGAAATTGAGATAGCATGCCAAAATAGCAACCGCTAGATTGTGACGTATTCCGGTCTCGCATTACTATATGAAGCGCTTCAGTAACTCCGATCATGGGTTAACCATGGATGTGTGAAAAGGCCAAAGCCAGCCTATCTGAAACAGTAAGAAGAAAATGGCGCTTGACACGAATGAGGAACGACTCTCAATTTAAAATTATTTCATTTTAATCTAGAGTTACCATAGAATTGTGCGAGCATTACTTTTCATATGCCTTATGACACGAAACATTTAAACTCTACTAGAATGGGTTCATTTAGAGAACCCCTGGTTACAGAGATAATAGTCACTAAATTACATCAAGAGAATAAAATTATTAAACATTGTGAATTGCAAATTTTTGTATTTAAAGCATAGGATATGATTGCAGTCATTTTGAACAGTAAATTTAAATCTACATCGACAGTTAAAAGCAAATACTGTAGCAGAAACCCCAAAACAGTTTTAAAATTATGAGATATTTTTCCAATATCAAAAAGGATAAAGGAACTCTTATATATCTATCTTTTTTTTTAAGGCTATTTTATATTAAATTTATTAAAACAAATATTGGGCCAGCCATGTTCAGTTAAATATCAAATTAAAGTAATCTTCAAATTAACTAATTATCAAATTAACTTTTAAATTAACTGTTTAATTAATTAAAATTAACTTATAATAAAAATTAAATATTTAATTAATTGTGACGCTATCTTCACTAAAAACTTTTTTATGGCTCATAGTATATACCAAGTAATCTTGTAATTATCTAATAATTATCTTAATTTAAATAAAAGTCATTGTGGCTATATATGTATGTATATGATGAACAATGTGGTGAGGAGTTGAAGTTCCCACCAAAATATAGATGGAGTAAAATATCTTATTCCTGACGGACTTAACCACTGAGGGAAAAAATTTCTTATAATGATCACAAATATTTTATTTATTTTTTCAACAGGTGTAATGTAAATCATTTTGGCTCGAGCATCATATTCTTACTGATTTCATGGCTATTTAGATATTAGTCCAATTTAAAGCTGATTGAATGAAAACTATTATTTTTTTTGTGGCTAAGTTTCACCTCTATTCTAAGTCTAAAAGAACTATCTTATTTTTGAAACAAATTGAGTAAGTTGAATAACTAAATAAATAGATAATAATAATAATAGTTGTAATAATAGTAATAATTATAATACAGTGAAAGCTATCATCCAGGGGCTTTCATGTTTGGAAGTACAAAATACATTCTTAAACAAGTCTAATTCGATATTCCTGATGTAAAGGAATTTAAAGAATCATCTAAAGAAAAAGTGCTTTTATTCGAAATCTGTTTGGAAAAAGATACAGTTTGTGTTTGCTTAGATCTTAGCCTTTTCAGAGGTAACTTTTTTTAATTGAAAATAAATCCCAATTGTTTCCGAGTAACTGTTGAGGAATGGGCAAAATATCATCTATTTTTCCTATAGTCTGCTGAGCTGAAATTCATTCGCTGATGGTTACAACCTATATCAAGATTCTTTGTCAGAGTTAGGATCAGGCCGCTCAATGAACTCTTGATTGCCGAACTCCGTAGAGGCCGAAGTTACTTTTTCTCTCTAGCATTGGGAAAGAAGTGATTAATTTCAATCGATTCCAGGTGTTATTTAGAATATGTATTTCTCCTCTTCTCCCATAATAAAAGACAAAGTTCAATGAGATGATTGGGATATATTTCATTGAAGTTCAATGATGGCCAACCCGGCCGACCAGAGGGCTTTGAGTGGGAGTTCTATAGATTATTTTAACATGTCTATAGATAAAATATCTGCCAAAGAAAGTGGCCGGTGACAGCCAAGCAGGGTTCGTCGATTAAGAAGTTTTACTGTAAGAGTAATAATATTTTTTATAAGTATACGTTATCGATTGATATAAGAAAATTTGTTTTGGTGTAATACCGTTAAAATGAAATTTTGTCAAATGTATAAAAATCACGGATAGACTCTCTCAGTGTAAATAAAATACACACGTCAATTCAAAATCACACCGAGTCAGTTGAATGAAAAGCAATTTTGATATAGTTTTTTATATCAAAATTTTAGATCTGTATCAAATCCATCAAACGGTCGATTGTCCTGTCTATCCGTGTGTCTAGTTCCGATGACTTCTAAAACCATCGAGCCGAATGAAATTTAGTGTATCTATTTAATGCGTCTCTACCGCAATTGCAGATCGTATCAAATTTTAGATCGAAAGATCGATTGGAGGAGAGTTATCCCAAAATACATACTGATTCTCTTCTCTATCCAAAGTAGCTAAACACAAATGACGCCACATTGTGAAAGTATATGAGAAAGTCTGGAGAGAATACTGAACTTTTTACAAAGAATGCAGTTTTTCATCTTCATGTGAGAGAATAATCATATATAAAACACAAAAATGTTTTAAATGAATTTTTAATGAAAAAACAACCCAGACAGATGAAGAATAGGAAGTCTTTTAAAACCTCATTAACAACAAGAGAATGGCACAAATAGCGAATAGGAAAATGTCACAATTCCTGGAGCATGAGTTAGTATAAATTAAGTATGGCAAACAACTCCGTTCAAATGCTTAATACTTAGAAGCCCCTAAAAGTTAAACAAAGCTTAGAGTGAGGAAAACAAATCTCTGATGATGAACAGTTCGTATAACAGTTATAACAATTTGCGATGTGACGTTGTTTAAATACTCAGTGCATTATCTCTTAAGATTACAAATACTATATAGCAGGAAAAGGATCAAGAGGGGGGGAGGACAAAGTATGTTCTAGACACGCTTGAAAATTTGTTTATGTATAACATTTAAAAGAAATTTTTTTTTTTCCGGATGTATGAAGCCACATATATGCTGCAGTACCTCATATATAATAATTTTCAACATAAAGACAACCTCAGTAATCCAGCAGATAGAGAGCACTGCCCGATTAACGAAAGCTTGAATTAGGGAGATTTATTTTTAAAACAGCATTTTAAAAGTAAAACCTATGTTTATTGACAAAATATACAAAACAGGGAGAAAATTATAATATTAGGTACAGTCAATAAATAGCGAGAACCGAGAATATTGAAAGGTGTGAGGATGCCTTTCTTTCTAATAATCAATTACGTGTCGAAAGTGCAGTGATCATCTTTCTACCATGCAAGATCAGGACAAACGCCTTAAGTAGAAGCACAGCGATCCCTCTCCACCAAAAAGAGCTCAAGATGTTTCCGCACTTTAGGTTAGCCGCAAGCAGTACTTTCTTTGCTTCGATCACAAGGGACCTATCCTCAGATCCCTGAACCTTGGAGCGATGAGTCCAGCCTGAGGATAGGGGGCAGGATGGAGCAAAATCAGCTGGAGATAGGAAAAATCTCCTATTTTCACAGCATTTTATTTTTTTATCATAGAAAATGAGGCCAGGCATGAGTAGAACTATAATTTTTACATTTATTTTTTTCTGCATTATATACTCAGCGCATTCTCATTATATTAATCTAAATTACAGAAGGTGGCAGGATGTTTAATACGCTGGTGACCGGAAAAAGAGTTCCGTTCCCTTTGATTAGATCACCCACCAAGTCCAGATTTTAAGTCCGCCACAGGGTGGTCGATCCGCTTGCGGTCCGTTAGCGACACAGGGTTCTCACAAAGTGGATAAACCACAGATGAGGTTGACATCCCTGGATAGATCACCCTAGCCTTATATAATTTGCAATCAAAGTCAAGATACCACATCAGAGAGGGTCGTTGATCCTTGAATGTCTTTATTGCCTTGAATGGTTTAAGATTTCACTTGTTTGCAAAGGTGCTTGTGAAAGATTTCACAGCTTGTCACTCCCGACGATGGTAATACGCCAAGTATTGCTTAAGAACTCTCGCAGTTCAAGTGTAGTACTAGGTAAGCTAGGTATAATCGCTGAACTGGAGTGCTAGACTACCAAACAGACAGCGTCCCTCCCCCCCGGCATCCAGTCAGTATGTGGATCTGCAAATGACAAATGTAGATCCACTTGCATAGAATCGGATGAAGTCAAGTTTTGCGATTTGTGCAGACTGCAAAAGGCACATGCAGTTACCTCCTCCGACACATGAACAAATGCTTCCACTGAGATAGAATACGATAAGACCAGGATGAAGCTGAAGACGAGAAATATATCACATTTGCCACTGAAGGTTGCAGAACAGTATCTATTAATCAATAAGCAGATGTTTCCTTATTTTCTCAATTAAGTTTATGCTCTAACCTTGCTTCTATCATCCAAATATAAATTTATATTATCGATTGAATAAAAGTTTCAGATAGAGATTTACTGCTTCCCTTTTCCTTTTCCTTCTCTTTTCAATTTTAAAAGAGAAATTAATGTTAAGTTTATCATGTACTAGTTTGTTTAGTTGTTCAGTTTAGTTTGGTTAGACTTGAATATCATCTGTTTAAGAAACTATTTTGGGTGATTTACACATTTTGAATTCAGAAGTTCTGTAGTCACCTTCAAAGGGCCACACCCAAATTACTGTATGGTACTCCATAATATCTACACCACAAATATGCGTCCTAGAAGGTATTGGAATGCACCGACTTTGATATAAACACGTTTTTGGAATAGCGATTTTTACAACGAATTATTCGTGCTATTTGATAATATTTGATGTAAGCATCTCTATAGGAATGAATTGACGATGTTATTCAAAGATTTTATTCTAAAGTAGCATTTTTGATCAAAATCTTGATAAGTAATCATCTCGAACAAATGTCAAAGTGTGTACATTCACTGCAATTATGTTTTACATTTTGTGCCTTAGAAATGGAGTTCTAGACTCGAACTGAAACCATCAACTCTCTGCCGAAGCTCGCGAAGGGGGAAGAGCTTGAAAAGTCTACTGGACCCTAAATGTAAGTGATTAAAGTAACAACATCTTTAGTCATACATTTTTCCGATCATATGGCATTTTTTACCCTAGTCCATAGAACTATTAAATATTCTAGATAAATCAATTACGAGTTAAGACGTCTCGAGAAGCAAGCGATCGCAACCAATTACTAGAAGGATTAGTCTTCAATTATTAATTTTCAAGTAGTTAGTAGTAAAGTAAAATGATAAAAATTTGATCAGTTAGAAATAAATACTCGTATTTCCCTCCAAGCTCCGTTGGTAGGCCACTCCAGTGACCAAATTAAATGTTAAGATCGTTATTTTGCTGCTTACACATATTTTTTGCGTACAGATCACTGTGCTCCACACAGATGCAATCTTTTGGCCTGAGTAGACTGCAATTCAAAATTAAGAGGCCTCACCCAATATCGTTGCTCACATATCTCAGGTTGATTTGCTGTAAGTAAACTAAACTTTTGCAAAAAAACGCTCTTATTAGTGCTCTAAAAATGTAGGAAAAATAAATTTTTTACTCAAAATTCATTACAACAAGATTCGTAAAAGCTTGAGAAGCTGATATTGTCACTTCATGCGAGTAGCAGTTTTAATCACATTCACGATATATTTTTAATTTTCAATGAATGTTTAAGAATTTTCATTCTTTTGATACTCATTGTGGCTTAGTTTCCTTATGGTATAGTATTCATTGCCTCACGGTTTTACGATTTTGCTTTGACCACAAGAATTTTGATTAAAAAAAAATATTTTTTCCGCATTTTAGAGCACTAATAAAAAAAGCGTGCTTTTGAAAAAAAATTACCTTTACTATTTTCTAAATTTTAGTCTCTAAAATATTTCGTAATTCATTGTTATCTTTAATCATTTTAAAATTCACTACCAAAATGGCGCGTCTCTCATTCAGGAATCCAAATAAAATACAATTACTGACAATTAAGTTCTATGAATTTAAAATATTTTGTTATTAACGGAAACACACAACTGTACAAATTTCAGAACTCTAACGTATCAAGAAGTGAGTAAAAAATCAATTTCAAAATTGATTCTATCTTTATAAACATGAAAGAAGTCAAATTAAATAAAATTGTGCACTAAACATAGATGAAGATATCTGGTACACATAAACCTCCAATTATGTCAAATGAGGAACGTAACATCTATACGCTCAGAATATTGTAAAGAAGAAAAATAAAAAAAGAATTGTGGAATGATCGGGTAAAATTCAAGATAGGAAACTGAGCCTGGGTGCTAATAGTGCTACACGTGTATAGAAGAAAAGGAAATTTAAACCCAAAGTTAAAGTTATAATTTAAAAAGGCAAGGAACATCTATTTAATAATTACTTCAAGCTTCCAGAAAATTCCCTTTGTAAAAAAAAGGCTTGCTAATTATTGATACGGTTAGAGGCCAAACAAATAAAGCGAAATCCTGATATTTTTCAATATAAGGAAAATACATACAACACGGCAGACGATAATTAATTTTTCAGTATTATTCGTTACGCAAAACTTTTTTTTATTTACTGTTTTCGAATAGCACTATGTTATTCTTTATTTTATAAGAATTTGCTCTTGGGGTGGCTGATTATGATACTTACGATAACCGAGTGCCGAAATATTTATACTCAGTGACGAACTAGGGAGGCTATGGGGCTGCAATTTCCAGAGCTAAACCAGAATTCTTGATTTTATATATCACTACAACTGTTTGTTCTTAATTTCCTTTAAAAAATAATAAAAACGTGACAATATTGCTTTCTGGCTTGACAGGCTCGAAAATCTTCCGACTTTTCTAGTCATTCAATTTGTACTTGTAACGTTAACGCGGTGGAAAATATTTTGGCTATTTCATTGTATTTTTTATTAAATTATCGAAAGTATCAGGTGTTCTTGAGTAAAGTCAGTAAAGTTAAAGTGTTTTTGCTTGTATAAGCCTTGAGGTTTGACATCGTCACGACGATACAAAATTTTTATGACATCATCCCCCCCCCCCCCTGGTGACCCGAATCCTGATTCGCCACTACTTATATTCATTATTTATTAATATTCCCTTGTAAATTTATAAAAATAGGCTAGTAAAATTGTTTATTTATTTCCTGTATCTGAATATAAACCATTAATAAAGTATCAAAATAAAAAAATAGGCTTCTTTCTAGGAACAAAGATTAATTACGTATCCATTACCATCTCTTGTCATGATTTTTAATCTGATTATTTTAGATCTAATGTATGGTTCGTTCGCTGTTGGGTTTATTAGCTGAAGAACTATATTTGGCTATGCTTCCCATTATTCTAATGGGAACAGTTGTGATTAAAAAAAACTCAATCAATTAAAATCTTATTCTACAAATTAAATTATTTTGTCGAATTTCTGACAAATTATTTAAAAATTGATCCTTAAGTTCATTACTCCTGTTTAAATTGCATGGGGGGTTTCCGATAGAAACTAATAGTTTCAAATCATACACGGTATTCACAAATGTTTAATAAAATTACATTCGAACTTTTGTCCTCTTTTCACACTAGGCAGCAGCCACTACTTAAAAACGTGTTTCCAATTGAATTATCCTTTGGAAACCTAGCAAGTCGACTTGTCTTTTAAAAATTTTGTCAATGTAAGCTGGACACAAATTATTTCAAGAATTGGACTTCGAACCACAGACTAATTTCTATCCTTACATTTGAAATTATTGAAAATTAATAGCAACACTTTAATTAATTACAGAATTTCTAAATTTCAGATTAAAAATATAAATAATAAAATAAGTACAAATATTTATGACAAAAAAGAAATGCGTCTGGGTTTCTAATATAAATAGATTACCCTCTTTCAGAAAAGTAATTTAAGTAGTTCAGTATTCAAAAAATATACCCTAAATTATATACATATAAATAACATGCTTGTCTCAGATTGACAAACTATGATATTGCTGTTGCTAATTTATTAGTTATGATTTGAAATATGGGTTTCTACATTTCTTTGGTAATATTGCATTAATAAGAAATATTTAAACCACAAGATTAGTTTTTAATGTTGTCTTATTTCTTAATGGGCAAATTAATTTAGGTATTTCTTATTTATTTATCTTCAGTTTAGTTATTATTTCTTATTACTTTTGGCAATTGTTTTTTTTACGTTTCATGTATATAGATGGCGCCGCTAATATAAATTTCTATTTAATAATACAAGGTTAATTTAAATTTAATTTTAATTTGTAAAATTTAATGTTCATTTTAATGTATTTATAAATAATCTATTTCACAAATAAAAATATTTTATAGCATTATATAAAAAAAGGGAGGTGTTTGTATTCACATCCTTGAATAATATAATCACGAAGTATAAACATGAAAATACTCAAAGACAGAAACTCCATCGCAGTGGGTGTTGGCATTTCATTCAAAGCCGTTTATTTGTTTAGAATGATTTCTGAAAAGTAGGGACCTCAAAATCTTCGTGTCGATTTCTCTGAACGTGCACCATCTTTTTCCTTATCTTAAAACTTTTGAAACATCGTATCAAATAATTGAAAACTGATTGAATTTGTGCTAAATTTAATTTAAACCAAGCATTATTTAAATCAAAATAAAATAAAAGAGAATTAAAATTGTAATTTCAAATCCAATAAAACACTAACGCCTTTTCGTGCAGAAAGGCTTCGAAAAGAAGGTAAAAAATATCATAACAAAAATTCAGAATGTATTTTAAATTCTTACAGTATCAAGCATTTTGAAATGTAGCTGATATCGTACTTACTGAAGTGCTACTTGATAAGAGAGCTCATTTCTTATTTGGATCATTCTGATTACAATACTGTTGCTGTTTCTTTTCATGATTTAAGAATTACAAGTGCAGCAAATTTCCGTGAGTAGATGAACACCATATTTAAAAAAAATTAAATCTATTTTTCCACTATTCTGCAAATTTGAATTTCTGTGAAGAGCAGAAAATTCTCCGTATTCATTTAATATTTTAAATATTTAATTTTTAAATTTTTAAAAACACACTCATATGTCTATATGTCTCTACTTTATCTTTTCATTTATTACTTATCATCTCAAGCTTCAGAGCAACAGTAATTGATGAGTTAAAGTAACAGCGTCAGTACAAAAAATAGTCGGATAAATTTGTAGGGTTATTTTTTCCCTGCCTTTGAGACATTTTCGTCCACACTAATGTCATTTCAATAGATATCATGTACAAAAATATTGAATTTAATCCAGTGTTTCCTACCCAATTTTCTCAACCATAATTTTGATCGCGCCTCCCCTCTCATACAATAAAGATTTATACAATAATAACAATGCATTTTTAATTACTAACAATGTTTTTTTGTTTTAGTATTGATAAGTTATTAAATAATATTTCAGTACTGATACATCCTATTTATAATGCATAATATCTGTGTAAATGTATTTTGTTTTGTGACAGAATGTATTTTGTTTTATTTTTCCTTTCCGTAAATTAATTTCACCCTTTGAATAATATTTTCTTCATGTTCGCGCCCCCATTTATGTTATCACACACCGCGCCCCACATGTTGAGAATCGCTGGTTTCTTTTGTTACTTCCGTTTTGAGACAGAATGAAATTGTGATAAATTTGACTTTTTAAAATTGTTCTAGACCATTAAGGACTTTAAATTTTAGCTAGCAAATGTTGATTGTGAGAAATCACGTTTTGTATGTTTCGAAAAAAATTATTTTCTTTTTTACTTCAATGATTACAGCTCATTCGATATTTTGTAAATATTTCCAACAATTTTGACTACGAAATTTAGAAGAAAGTGTAATGAAGTTAAAAAAAATTGAAAACTCTGGGCTACTTAAGGAAGATGCTAATGAATTAATTTTTTGATATTTTGAAAATGGTTTCTGTTAAATGGTGGCTCTGCCTTTCTGTTACATGGTGGCTATGAAATGCTTTTCTGTTTCTGATATGTTAATTATACAAAATTCCCACTTAAATAAGGGCCAACTCATTAACTTAAGAAAACAGCAGCTTAGTCAAAAGTAGTGTCTAGGTATAGTAAAACGTCTATGCGCTATGAGACCGACTTACACGCCACTTGGTGGCGAAGCTAGCGTTTCTATCCTTTGAAAATGGTACAAAATAGCGGGAAATGTCAAATGCTGTAGAGCTTTATCAATTTATACAAAAGACGGCGCATTATTAATGCGAAGAATACGTTTAAAATGCATATTTGTTTGTTCTCGATTTTCAATCGTAAAATCTCAAACTTCATTGTTCAAAGTGTCGGTCATCTACTAATAGATTTGAGCCCTTGATTGAATTTCACTTTTGCACACGTTTTAGCATGTAGTTGGTGTGCTACACAAGAACAGTAATACGTCAACGAAAGTCCGCAAATGTTGACGGAAGGGTCCATAATTGCTGTTTGAGCTATTCCCATTGCGAAAAAGTACCCGAAATAACATTTCTTCCGCTATGTCTTATGACGTGTCATAATTTCGAAACGAACAAACAACAGTATATTAAGCGTTCTGCATTTTAAGCGTATTAATTAAGGTATATTTTTTGTTAAATCGATAACGCTCTACTAACTTTGTAATTGACAATTTTCCTCCATTCTGAACCGGTTTTCTAGATAAAAAACGTTAATTTACGGAGCCCAGAATCAGATGGCGCTGTAAGTGGGGTCGCATGCCATTTTACTATACCTAGACACTACTTTCATGAATTAGCTGCCGTCTTTCTGAAGTTAAGAGGCGGTAATTTTGGCTTAAGTGGGAACCGTAAATATGTTGCCGCTTACGTTTTAGATAGACAGTATTTAAATAACAGAAACAAGAAAATGAAATCAAATAAGTTTCTGCAACGTTTAATTGAAAAGCAACTTTATAATGTATTGATATGAGTAATGAATTTAAAGATATCGGGTTTGGTGTGCGGTACTAAAATAAAGATGGATTAGTCATATAAAACTTTATTTTCATCTGATTTTCTTTTGTACTGTAATACTATAAGATGCAATTGATTAATTGTTTCTCCTATGTTTATTTATTTTTTAAAAAATGCTATGCGTAGCGCAGATTTCTGTAAACCACAATTAAATAAATACCAACTTCTTGCTCCTCGAGTATTTATCATCACCGCAAAAAATTATATCAATGGAATGACTTAAATAGGCAAATTACTAAAACCGACGATTGGTCAAAATAGTTAACAACGCAAACAAACTACTTTAATTTTTTTTCTCCATTACACCCAATTTTTTTTTCTGGATTATTTACTTGTCGGCAAAATTACTCTGAATTGAGAATGGGAATTTTTCGGCGGAGTTCTTGATGTAACGGGTTTATGAAGAGATAAATGGCACTTCTATCACTAAATGTGTGTGCGTATGCGCGTGCGCGTGCGCGTGGCGCGTGTGTGTGTGTGTGTGTGTGTGTGTGTGTGTGTGTGTGTGTGTGTGTGTGTGTGTGTGTGTGTGTGTGTGTGTGTGTGAGTCTTGTAAACTTAATCAAATCTTAAGTAAAAAAATCCCCTTAAAACTCCTTGTTAATAAAGAACATTATCTTCAACCCAAAATGATGAATTATATCCACTAAAAAATTAAAACAATTACAAATGTTAAAAGATAATTTTGAAAAATAATGTTGGAGAGGGATTACACACAATAAAATTTAACATTATTACTTAAAAATTTACTGAGGATTAGCTGGAGACTTAACTGTCGATTCGAAAAAATTGTGCATGTTCATACTAAAATTAATTAGTCAACCGGTAACGCCCTGTATTTGAGACCCTATATTAAACTTATCGTAATTGTCGTTGAATTTAAGTCAGTTTTAACCGTCATTATAAAAAAGGTAGATGAATATCATTTTCTTTTCAAACAGACGAATATAAATGTATTTGCTTTCTTTCATAATATAATATAAAATATCGTGAACTACTGAAGCAAAAATCACACTGAATAAATCATACGACTATTACAATACAACACATTTTTTTCATTTGAATGATGGATATTCTATTTCAGATCCTTTGCGAACTCTATGATGTAATATACACAAGACTTTACAGGGTCGCAGAGAAAAAAATCCAGGCAAGAAGATCTAGTATTCTAGGGGACCATGATTGAGAAGAAGCAGCAGAGTGTTGCATTTAAATGCGTAGTATATACGACATTGCCGAAATATGCAGGTGCTCATTCGTGCTGGAATTATATACGGGCCGCTGAATATCCTGGAGTAGGGTATGGTTATTACAAAAATAACCTTTTCGGTTATTCAAGTTTTTCTCCTCCGGTTTAACGGCGGTTTTAACCGCTCAAAATAAATCTCAGTTTCGAGTGGTTCTTTTTTTAATAAAAAACAAAACGCCGCTTGTACAGAATATTTTTTTATTATTGCTTTTTACAGGAAATCAATTCATAGGCCGGTATTTAACTGCTAAAGCATCAGCATTCTTCCAAAGTGGAAATTTTGCAAAACACGAGAAGAAAAACATTCGTCGGCGTCGAAAAACCTAAGGGAAAAACAGCATATTGCCGGAGTCGGATTTTCAACCCAAACCAAACTCTGGCAGTTCTGTGCCGATTTTTTTGGAGAGAACCTTGTGAGGGTAGTCAACACATCAAACGATTGATCAGACGACACACTGCCATGAGGGTGGCAAACGTCCCCTACCATAAACCTGAAATCCGCGGAGTGAGGAAGAACAGATCAAAGACCAGTTAGAGAGGGAGAAGACGCTCCCTACTGCCAGCTCACTTTGGAAATTCAGATGAATGGACGTGCCTTCATTTTTTTGGCTATAAATGACAAATCCGGCATGCAAATGTTGCTCCAAAAGAAATGTCGGCATTGCGCTCACTGAACTTAAGGTAGGAGCTGTACTAGCATTTAATGCAGACAGGAACAACAACGAGAAACCGGCAACGAGAACGAGAGAAAGTAGCCAGGTTGAGACAGCCAGAATATATGTTCTTTATATAAATCTTTTAAATCATATCTGCTTGTTGGGGAAAAATCGGATTAAGTGAAACTTAACACGGATACATTTTTGTAATAGAGAAATGTTACAAGCTGCGAAATAATGAAAGTTAAAACAAAAAAAGCGAAAGCACAGCCTGAGATGCTCTTTGATTAATTCCTTCACACCTCCTCGAGTTCGAAAAAAACATCTTTTGTTTTGTCTGTAACTGTCTTTCCTTGTATATGTAGTGATCACGAAAACGCAAAGTGCTAAATTGGTAGAAAACGCTTCAAATTTGATAAACCACCGAAGAGGTATCTTCTTTACCACCCTTCACTGTATTAGGCAAATAAACAAATAAAACTATAATTACATAGATTTCCTTCACGTCGAACGAAAATATTAAATTTTTTTTCTTAACTATTGTGATGATATTACTCACGTCCAAGAAAAGTTTTCTATGCATTTAGTTATCATTCATGCGCTTTGCCACTCCACCCAATGAAAACATTTGACGCATTTATTTGTATACGCTAATGTGGCTGTTAAAAATGACGTTTCAAAATACAGGGTAAGTCAAGTAGTATTGACCCATTTCAAAAATTAATTTAAAAAAACTCTTTCAAATGCGCTCATTAAAAAAAAAAAATTGTAGCTGTGTAACATTATTAGTTTTAAATTAATTTTGAAATGGGTCCAATACTTCTATGACTACCCTGTATTTTTTGAAAACGTCATTTTAACTGTAGCCACATTTAGCGTATGCTACACAAATAAATGCATCACATTGGGTGGAGGGCAAAGCGCATGTGAATAAAGGTGATAACTAAATGCATAGAAAAACTTTTCTTGACGTGAAAGTAGCAATAAATGCAATAGTTAAAAATAGAAAATTTAATATTTGTTCGACGTGAAGGGAAATCTATGTAATTATATTTTGGTTTTGTTTATTTGCCTAATACAGTGATGAAAATTGGTGAAAGATACCCTTCGCACTGATGGATTTTAAAAATTTGAAGCGTTTCTAATTTAGCACTTTGCGTTTTAGAGTGATCTCGCCATATACAAGTGAAAGACAGACAAGCAGACAAACTTTAAAGATGTTTTTTTCGAACCTCGAGGAGGAAGGTGGAGATTAATCAAATAAGGTTGTCTTTTTTCCGCTTTTTTTGAACGCTTTCATTGTTCACTTAGCTTGTAAACATTCTCCTATTACAAAAAAATGTATCTTGTGTAAGTTAAAGCTTTAATCCGATTTTTTCCTCAACAAGCAGATGATTTAAGATTTATATAAGGGAACACCATATTCTGAACTGTCTCAGCCTATTCTTTTCTCACCTCGCTGCCGGTTTCTCGTTGTTGTTCCTAAGTCTCGCATTGTAATGCAATCACTAGTACAGAAATCCTACAGCAAGCTCGGCGGAAGTGAAGTGCAATGCGCCATTTGTTTTGAACATTTCTTTTGGGAGCAGAAAACATTTGCCGGATTTGTCATTTATAGCCAAAACCGCACGTCCATTCATCTGAATTTCCAAGTGAGCTGGCAGTAGGGGAGAGCTGATCTTCTTTCCTCCCTCTACAGCTGATGGATCCCTATTCCTTCCCTCACTCAAGGATTTCAGATTTGCTCAGGACCGGGGAGCCCTGAGATTTGCCACCCCGTAGCAGTGTGTCGATCTAAAGTCAATCGTTTGATGTGTTGAATACCTCACAAGGTTCTCTCCAAAAAATCGGCGCACGAACTGCCGGAGTTTTGGTTTGGTTGAAAACTGACTTTTCAAAGCACATGCTGTTTTCCATAGGGTTTTCGACCTTGACGCATCGTTTTTTTCTCGTGTTGCAAAATTTCCACTTTGGAAGAGATATGATGCTTTATGGAACAGTTAAATACCGGCCTATGAATTGATTTCCTGTAAAAACAATATTAATAAAAAAATATTCTCCTGTACAAACGGCGTTTAAGTTTATTAAAAAAGAACCCTCCGAAAAACTGTTATTTTGAGCGGTTAAAACCGCCACGTTAAAACCGGAGGTGAAAAAACTTGAATAACCGAAAAAAGGTTATTTTTGTAATAACCGCCACCCCTACTCCAGGATATTCCAGCGGCCGTATATAATTCCAACACGAATGAGCACCTGTATTATTTCAAGTAAATGTCGTATATACTACGCATTTAAATGCAACATATTGCTGCTTCTTCTCAGTCATGGTCCCCTAGAATACTAGATCTTTCTTGCCTGGATTTTTTTTTCTCTGCGACCCTGTAAAGAGTCTTGTGTATATTACATCATAGAGTTCGCAAAGGATCTAGTAGAATGTCCATCATTTCAAATGAAAAAAAATGTGTTGTAATTGTAATGAACCAGTATGATTATTCTTTATTCCAGTGTAGATTTTTACTTCAGTAAGTTCACGATATTTTATATTATATATTATGAAAGAGAAGCAAATTACATTTATATTAAAATCGTCTATTTGAAAAAGAAAATGAATATTCATCCTACCGCTTTTTATAATGACAGTTAAAGCCTGACTTAAAATTCAACGACAATTACGATAAAGTTTAATATAGGGTGCATCAAATACAGGGCGTTACCGGTTGACTAAATTAATTTTATTGTAGACATGCACGCAATTTTTTTTTCGGAATCTGACAGTTAAGAATCTCAGCTATGTCCTCAGTAAATTTTTAAGTAATAATGTTAAATTTTATTGTGTAGCAATCCCTCTCCAACATTATTTTCAAAATTATCTTTTAACATTTGTGAAAAATATTAAATTGTTTTTAATTTTTTAATTATGGATATAATTCATCATTTTGGGTTGGAAGATAATGTTCTTTTTTGTGAAAGCAGAGTTTTTTAGAGTTTTTTTGCCAAGATTTAGTTAAAAGTTTACAAGGCTCACACACAATACCAATAATACACACACACACACACACACACACACACACACACAATACTACCACACACACACACACACACACACACACACACACACACACACACACACACACACACACACACACACACACACACACACGCATCGCATCAAAGAGTCAGCACGCACGCATCGCACGCACATGCACGCACGCACACACATTTAGTATTAGAAGTGCCATTTATCTCTTCATAAACCTAGAAATTTTATCGAACTCCATGAAAATTCCCATTCTCCAATCGAGTAATTTTATGACAAGTAAATAATCCAGAAAATTGCTGGGTGTAATGAGAAAAAAAAAAATTAAAGTAGTTTGTTTGCGTTATTAACTATTTTGACTAATCAGTCGGTTTTTAGTAATTTGCCTATTTAAGCCATTTTCCATTGATATAATAAATTTTTTGCGAAGAAGTGATAGTAAATACCGAGGAGCAAGAAGTTGGTATTTATTTAATTGTGGTGCTTACAGAAATCTGCGCTACGCATAGCGATACTTTTAAAAAAAATAAATAAACATAGGAGAAAAAAAACAATTAATCGATTGCATCTATAGTATTACAGTACAAAGAGTAAATCAGGGATGAAAAAAATAAAGTTTTATATGACTAATCCATCTTTATTTACCGCACACCAAAGTTCCGATATCTTTAAAATTCATTATAAAAACATATCAATACATTATAAAAGTTGCTTTTCACCACAAACGTTGCAGAAACTTATTTGATTTATCATTTTCTGTTTCTGTTATTTAAATACTGTCTATCATAAAATAATGGCAACATAATTTACAGGGTTCCCTAATTTAACAAGGGCCACCCCTCTTAACTTCAGAAAGACGGCAGCTATAGTCATGAAAGTAGTGTCTAGGTATAGTAAAATGGCATGCGATGAGCCCACTTACAGCGCCATATCTGGTCACAAAATCCGTAATTAACGTTTTATCTAGAAAACGGTTCAGAAATGGAGGAAAATCTGTCAATTGCAAAGTTGTAGAGCGTTATCGATTTAATACAAAATATACCTTATGCACATTAATACGCTTGCAGAACGCTTAATATGCACATTTGTTTGTTCGCGTTTTCCGAAATTATGACGTCATAAGACATGGCAAAAGGAAGAAATGTTATTTTTTCGCCAAGTACTTTTCCTGTGGAATAGCCTCAAACAGCAGTATGGACCCTTCCGTCAACATTGGTGATCTCTTCGTTGACGTATTATCGTTCTTGTGCTAGCGCACCAACTACATGCTAAACGTGTGCAAAGTGAAATTCAATCATGGGTCCAAATCTGTATTGTAGATGACGGAAAGCAACTTTTGAACAGAAAATGAAGTTTGAGATTTTACCGATTCGAAAAATCGAGAACAAACAAATGTATTTTAAAACGCTCTAATTCTTCGCATTAATATGCATACAAGGGTCTTTTGTACTAAATTGATAAAGCTCATAACTTTGTATTTGACATTTCTCCCGCTTATTTTGTACCATTTTCGAGATAGAAAACGCTAACTGCCACCAAGTGGCATTGTAAGGTCTCATCGCAGCGCATAGACGTTTTATCATACCTAGACACTACTTTCAAGGACTAAAGCTGCTGTTTTTCTGCTAATAGGGTGGCCTTATTTAAAAGTGGGAATTTTGTATAATTAACATATCAGAAACAGAGCATTTCTTTCATACCAACATGTAACAGAAGAGCAGCAGAGCCACCATTTAACAGAAAACCATTTTCAAAACATCAAAAACAATTCATTAGCATCTTCCTTAAGCCTTTTAGAGTTTTCAATTTTTTTTTAACTAAAAGTACGCACTTTCTTCTAAATTTCGTGATCAAAATTGGTTAATATTTACAAAAATATCGAAATGAACTGTAATCATTAGTAAAGAAAATAATTTTTTCGAAATACAATAAAACGTGATTTCTCACAATCAACATTTGCTAAAAAAAAATTTAAAAGTCCTTAAATGAATAGAACAATTTTAAAAGTCACCCCTATCACAATTTCCATTCTGTCTCAAAACGGAAGTGTAAAAGAAAACCAGCGATTCTCAATATGTGGGGCGCGTGCCCTTGGGGGGGTGTGTGTGATAACACTAAATGGGGCGAGCACATCGAAGAGAAAATATTATTCAAAGAATTGATTAATTTACGGAAAGGAAAATAAAACAAAATATTCTGTCATATTAAAAACAAATATTTACACAGATATTATGCATTTATAAATAGGGATTGTATCAGTACTGCACAATGGCTTAATAACTTATCAATACTAAACAAAAAACATTGTTAGTAATTAAAAATGCATTGTTGATATTGCATAAATCTTTATTGTATGAAAGAGGGGGCGCGGATCAAAATTATGGTTGAAAATTGGCAGGAACACTGATTAAATTCACTTTTGTATACGATATTACACATCTATTGACAAATATTTGTTAATTGTGGACGAAAATGTTCAAAGGCAGGGAAAAAAAATAAACCTACAAATTTATCCGACTATTTTTGTACTGACGCTGTTACTTTAACCTGTCAATTACACTGCCTGTGCTTGATGTGATAAGTAATAAATGATAAAATCAGAGACATGTAGACATATGAGTGTGTTTTTAAAATTTAAAAAAATAACATTTTAAAATATTAAAATGAATACGGAGAATTTTTCTGCTCTTCACAGAAATTCAAATTTGCAGAATAGTGAAAAATAGATTACCTAAATAAGTGTTCATCTACTCACGAAATTTGCTGTCTGTAATTCTTAAATCATGAAAGAAAACAGCAACAGTATTGTAATCGTAGAATGATCCAGAATAAGAAATGAGCTCATATCAAGCAATGACTTCTCAGTAAAGTACGACGCAAAAAATGTGCTTGATACTGTAGAGGTAAAAAATACATTCTGGAATTTGTGAAATATTTTTTTTGTTCTTTTCTAGAATAACATTCTGCAATTTTGAAAATCTTGCGTTTATTGATTTGAAATTACAATTCTTTTTACTCAATTCTTTTATTTTATTTTATTCTAAATAATGCTTTCTTGGTTTAAATTAAATTGTTTAAAATTCATTCAATCAGTTTTCAATTATTTGATGTCAGATGTTTCAAAAGTTTTAAGATAAGGAAAAAAAGATGGTGCACGTTCAGAGAATCATTGCAATAGATTGATTTACGAGGTCCCTACTTTTTTCAGAAATGTTCAGATTTCGTAAGAACGTGGCTTTTATGAATGAAATATCATTCCCTGCGATTGAGTTTCTGTCTTGGTATTTCTTAATTTATATTTCTGTGATTATATTTGTCTAAGGAGAATACCTCTTTTTATAATGCTATAAATATTTATTTGTGAAATAAGAATTATTTATAACAAGACATAAAGACATTAAATTTTACAAAATTAAAATTAAATTTAAGAAAATATTAACCTTGTATTATTAAAATAGAAATTATATTAGTGTTTACCCCATATACATATAGTAAAAAAAACAATGTTCTACAAAAAAGTAATAAGAAATAATACCCAAAACTAATGAATAAATAAATAAGAAAATTTCAAGTGAATTGCTAAATAACAGAAATAAAGAACAACATTAAAAAATTAATCTAGAGTTTAAATATTTCTTATTAACGGCAAGCGTACAAGAAATGCTTAGGAAACCCGTATTTCAAATCATAACTAATAAATTGCTTAACGCTTAGTATCATAGTTTGTCAATCTGAGACAAGCATGTTATTTATATGTATATAATTTAGAATTATATTTTGAATACTGAACTACTACTACTTTTCTAGAAGGCAATCTATTTATACAAAACCTGACGCATTTCTTTTGCCGCAAATATTTGTACTTTGCTTTATTATTTATTATTTTAATCGCAAATTTAGAAATTCTGTAATTAAAGTGTTGCTATTAATTTTCAATACAAATATGCAGGATAGAAATTAGTCTGTGGTTCGAAGTCCACTCTTGAAATAATTTCTGTGTCAACACGTACATTGACAAAATTTCTTTAAAAAAGAACTGTCGATTCTCACTAGGTTTCCAAAGGATATCCAATTGGAAACGTTTTAAGTAGTGCTACGCCTAGTGAAAAATGGACAAAAAAGTTCGAATGTGAATTTTATTAAACATTTGTGAATACACTGTGTATGATTTGAAAACTATTATTCTAGCTTCTATCGGAAAACCCCATGCAGTTAAACAGGAATGAACTTAAGGACTAATTTTAAATACTTGTCCAGAAATTCGACAAAAAATAATTTAATTCTATCGAAAAGATTTGATTGAGTTTTTAATCATAAATTGCTTCCCATTAGAACTAATGGGAAGCATAGCCAAATATAAATTCTTCAGCTAATAAAACTCAAATGAACGAACCCAACCATTAGATCTAAAATAATCAGATTAAAATTAAGACATTGGGGAGAGATGGTAATGGATACGTAATTAATCTTTTGTTTCAGAAAAGCCTATTTTATTTTGATACTCTTATTAATGGTTTATAATTCAGATATTGTGGAAATAAATAAACAATTTACTTATAATAGCCATTTTTATAAATTACAAAAAGGAATGAATATAGTGCAGTGGCGAATCCAGGATTCGGGTCTGGGGGGGATGATGTCATAAAAAATTTTGTATCGTCGTGACGAATGTCAAACCTCAAGGCTTATATAAACAAGCATTTCAATTTACTGACTTTAAGAACACTACAATACTTTCTGATAATTTAATAAAAATACAATGAAATAATTAGCCAAAATATGTCTTTCCACCGTTAACGTTTACAAGTACAAGTGGAAATGACTAGAAAAAGTCGAAAATTTTCTGAGTCGGCCTGTGAAAGCAATATTGTCACGTTTTATTATTTTTTAAAAAAGGAAATACAACAAACAGTTGTAGTGATGCTATATAAACAAGACTCCTGGTTTAGTTTGGGAGGGGCTGCAGCCCCATAGCCTCCCCTGATTCGTCACTGAATATAAATATTTCGCACTGGTTATCACGTAAGCATCATAGTCTCTTTTAAAAAACCAAATTCTTATAAAATAAAGAGATAACATAGTGCTATTCGAAAAAACAGTAAATAAAAGTTTCCGCAATATAATGCTGAAAAAATTAATTATCGTCTGCCGTGTTGTATGTGTATTTCCTTATTGAAAAATATCAAGTTTCGCTTTCTGTTTGGCCTCTTGAACTGCATCAAAATTAGCAAGTCTTTTTTTACAAGGAATTTTGAAGCTTCCATTAATTATTAAATAGATGTTCTTGCCTTTAAATTATAACTTTAACTTTGGGTAGTTTAAATTCTCTTTCTTCTCATACACGTGTATCACTATTAGCAATCTGCTCAGTTTCATTCGAATTTTTACCCGATCATTCACGATTCTTTTTATTTTTTCTGTTTACAATATTCTGAGAGCGTATGAATGTTACATGTTCCTCATTTGACAGCTAATTGAGATTTTATGTGTACCAGATATCTTTCATCTATGCTTAGTACAATTTATTTAATTTGACTTCTTTCTCATGTTTATAAAGAATCAATTTGAAATTGATTTTTTTACTCACTTTGATACGTTAGAGTTCTGAAATTTTGTACAGTTGTGTGTTTCCGTTAATAACAAAATATTTTAAAATTCATAGAACTTAATTGTCAATTAATTGCTTAATTTTATTTAGTTCTAATTCAATGAGAGACGCGCCATTTGGTAGTGAATTTTAAAAAATAATTAAAAGATAACAATGAATTACGAAATATTTTAGAGACTAAAATTTAGAAAATAGTAAAAATTAATTTTTTTTCAAAAGCACGCTTTTATTAGTGCTCTAAAATGCAGGAAAAATATTTTTTTTTAATCAAAATTCTTGTGGTCAAAGCAAAATCAAACCGTAAATGAATACTATACCATATGAAATCCGCTTTCACAATGAGTATCAAAAGAATGAAAATTCTTAAACATTCATTGAAAATTAAAATATATCGTGAATGTGATTAAAACTGCTACTCGCATAGAGTATTAATATCAGCTTCTCAAGCTTTTACGAATCTTGTTGTAACCACCAGATTTTTGATAAAAAAATTTATTTTTCCTACATTTTAGAGCACTAATAAAAGAGCGTTTTTTTTTTTGCAAAGTTTATTTACTCTAGCAAACTAACCGTTTTACAACAATGAAGGCTATTTTAGACGGACTTTAATTTTGAAATTGCAGTCTTACTCTGGCGCCAAAAAGTGGTTTGTGTAAAGGCAGTGATCTTGTACAAAATGTGTGTACAGCAAATAACGATCTGTAACATTTTCAAGCTATTGGTGCAATGGAGTGCCTGCCAAACGGAAGCTTGAGGGAAAACGGAGAAGCTTTTATTTCTAACTGATCAAATTTTACATTTTACTTTACATTACTAATATACTTGAAAATTTAATAATTGGAATATTACCAATCCCTTCTAAAATTAAGTTGTTGCATCGCTTGCTTCTCTGAGACGTGCTTTCACAGCTCGTGTATAATTGATTTATTCAGATATTTTAATAGTTCTGTGACTAGGGAGTAAAAAAAATGCATATATCGGAAAAAATGTATGACTAAGATGTTGTTACTTTAATCACTTCATTTAGGGTCCAGTACGACTTTTCTAAGTTTTCCCCCTTCGGCGAAGTGAGCTTCGGCTGCCAGGGGAAAAAGTGAAGTGAAGTGGGGTGTTTTGTCAGTTTTTCCGAGATTACTTGAAAACTATGCATTTTATCCTAAAAAAGATGCATACAAAAGTTGTAGAGCATAAAATTCTGCGTAGAATGAACACCAACACTTTGCTTTAGTATTATGATTACAAATTCTTATCAAATTTGAAATCATTTAAAATCAACTTTAAAAAAAATCGTCATTCTTCCAAAAGACGATGCTTACAATCAAAGTAGTTATTCAAATAACGTTTTGTATGCAATAAGTATTCACTTTTACATATATATGTCGGTGCACCAACACAGAGATGCCAGTGTGGTGTGGAGTTTGAGAGAGCGTACCAGTAAAGGTGGTACCCTTTAACTGGGACCACGGTTCAAAATTATGAAAATCACCCAAAAAAAAAAAGTTTTAAACAGGATATTGGTCTAACTAAATTCAACTAAACTAAACCAGCTACGATAAACTTTACCAAATTTGCTACTTTTAAAAATTGAAGAGAAGAAAAGGAAAGGGCATGAAATCTCTATGCCTGAAACTTTATCCAATCGATAATATAAATTTATATTTGGGATGTAGAAACTAAGGAAATTAGGAACAAGATGTTAAACCACTTGAGAAAAAATATAAACATCTGTTTGTTATTATTAGTATACTGTTTGCACCTTTCCAGTATAAATTAAGTTTTCCGTTTCTTCAGTCATCTGGTCTCATCGTATCCATTCAGTTGAAGTGACGCTGGCCCACCAGTGTCGGGAGAAGCGTAACTGCATGAATGCCCTTTTGCAGTTCGCACAAATCGCTAAACACTTCATCCCCTGGATTTCCTTCTGATCTACATTCTTTGGCACACTTGAGCTGGATGTTTTGGGGAGGGGAGCCAGATCAGGTTTGGTAGCTTGGCACCCAGTTCAGCGCATTACCTAGCGTTACCTAACCACACTGAAACCGAGTATGTTCTAAGCAAATACTTGGCGTATAGCTTCCATCGTCGGAGGTAGTGAAGCCAAGCTGAAATTAGCTACAAGCAATTTGCAAACAAGTTCTTAAACCATTCAAGGTATAAAACATTCAAGACTCAACGACCATTCGACAGTGGCACTTGACTTTGATTAAGTACTAATAAGTAGGTGATATCTCACAGGGATGTCACCCTACTGTGAGACATCCTGAGACATCCCTGTGAGACATCCTCGTGAGATATTTCCTGTGTCGCGACACAGGGATGTCACACAATGCCCCTGTGTGTCGCGACTTAAAAATCTGGACTTGTGGTGACTCAATCAGTGAACGGAACTCTTTTTCCGGTCACGTCACGTATTGTTGCGAAAATCCTCTAGCCACCTTCTGTAATTTAGATTAATATAATGAGAATGCGCGAGTTATATAATCAGAAAAAATAAATGTAAAAATATAGTTCAACTCATGCCTGGCTCCATTTTCTATGGCTAAAATAAAACGTTCGTGAAAATAGGAAAAATATTTTTCTCCCTTTATCCTGGCCCAGCTGATTTTGTCCATCCTGCTCCCCTATCTCGGCTGACTGACGGCTCCATGTTCCAGAACGAGGAGCGGTCCCTTGTGATCGGGAAGAAGAAAAGTAGCTTATTTACCTTGCCGGCACTAGTGCGGAATACCTTGAGCTTTTGCAGGAGAGAATCTGTGGTGCTTCTTTACTGAAGGCGTTGTCGTTTCGACTTCGGTAACAGTGACACACCAACTTTCGACACTCGGTAACGATTGCTGAAAGAAAGGCATCCTACACCTTGCAGTTACCGGTCTCGCTATTTACGTGTACCTAATAGTATACCTTTCTCCTGTTTTGTATATTTTGTCCAATAAACATAGGTTTTACTTTTAAAATGTGTTTTTAAAAAATAAATCTCCCCATTCGAAGCTTTCGTTAATCGGGCAGTGCTCTAATCTGACATTCAAGGGATTACTGAGGGATTACTGTCTTTATGTTGAAAATTATTATATATGAGGTAATTGGCATATATGTGGCTTCATACATCCGGAAAAAAAAAATTTTCTTTAAATGTATCTATGCAAAACAAATTTTCAAGCGTGTCTAGGAACATACTTTTGTCCTCCCCCTCTTTAATCCTTTTCCTGCTATATAGTATTTGTAATCTTAAGAGATAATGTACTATATTTAAACAACGTCACATTCGCAACATTGCTTATAACTATACCGAACTGTTCATATTACATCAAGAGATTTGTTTTCCTCACTCTAAGCTTTTGTTTAACTTTTTTAGGGGCTTCTAAGTACTTAAGCATTTGAACGGAGTTGTTTGCCATACTTAATTTATAACTTAACTGCATGCTCCAGGAATTGTGACGATTTTCCTATTCGCATTTATTATGATTACCACATTCTCTTGTTGTTAATGAGGTTTTAAAAAGACTTCCTATTCTTATATCTGTCTGGGTTGTTTTTTTTCATTAAAAATTCATTTAAAAACATTTTTGTGTTTTATATATGATTATTCTCTCACATGAAGATGAAAAACTGCATTCTTTGTAAAAGTTCGAGAGTATTCTCTCCAGGACTTTCTCATATACTTTCACAATGTGGCGTCATTTGTGTTTAGCTACTTTGTATAGAGAAGAGAATCGAGTATGTATTTTGGGATAATATCTCCTCCAATCGATCTTTCGATCTAAAATTTGATACAGATCTGCAATTGCGGTAGAGAGACGCAATTAAATAGATGCGCATACTAAATTTCATTCGTCTGGCTCGATGGTTTTAAGTCATCGTGAACTCACACACACGGATAGACAGACAATCGACCGTTTGATGGATTTGATACAGATCTAAAATTTTGATATAAAAACTATATCAAAATTGCTTTTCATTCAACTGACTCGGTGTGATTTTGAATTGACGTGTGTATTTTTATTTACACACTGAGAGAGTCTATCCGTAGACGGATTTTACCTAACATTTGACACAAAATTTCATTTTAACGGTATTACACCAAAACAAATTTTCTTATATCAATCGATAACGTATACTTATAAAAAATATTATTACTCTTACAGTAAAACTTCTCTAATCGACGGCCAACCCTGCTTAGCTGTCACCGGCCACTTTTCTTTGGCACGGAATATTTTATTCATAGACATAATGTTAAAATAATCTATAGGAACTCCCACTCAAAGCCCTCTGGTCGGCCGGGTTGGCCGTCCATTGAACTTCAATGAAATATATCCCTATCATCTCATTGAACTTTTGTCTTTTATTAATTGGGAGGATAGAAAGAGGGAAAATACATATTCTCAAAATTAACACCTGGAAATCGGATCGAAATTAATCACTTCTTTCCCAATGTGAAGAGAAAAGTAAACTTCGGCCTCTACCGGAGTTCGGCAATCAAGAGTTCATTTGAGCCTTTCAGGCGCTGATCCTAACTCTGACAAAGAATCTTCTGATATAGGTTGTAACCATCAGCGAATGAGAATTTCAGCTCAGCAGACTATAGGAAAAATAGATGATATTATTGCCCATTCCTCAACAGTTACCGACGAAACAATTGGGGATTTATTTTTCAATTAAAAAAAGTTACCTCTGAAAAGGCTAAAAGATCTAAGCAAACACAAACTGTATCTTTTTTCCAAAAAAAATTACAGATTTTCGAATAAAGCACTTTTTTCTTTAGATGATTCTTTAAATTCGCTTCATCAGGAATATCGAATTAGGACTTGTTTAAATGTGTATTTTGTACTTCCAAACATGAAGCCGCTGTTGATAGCTTTCACTGTATTATAATTATTACTATTATTACAACTATTATTATTATTGTTATCTATTTATTTAGTTACTTCAACTTACTCAATTTGTTTCCAAAAATAAGATAGTTTCTTTTAGACTAGAATAGGGAATCGAAACTTAGTCACAAAAAATAATAGTTTTCATTCAATCAGCTTTAAAGTGGACTAATATCTAAATAGCCATGAAATCACAAGAATATGATGCGTCGAGCCAAAATGATTTACATTACACCTGTTGAAAAATAAGCAAAAATATTTGTGATCATTATAAGAAATTTTTTCCCCTCAGTGGTTAAGTCCGTCAGGAATAAGATATTTTATCCATCTATATTTTGGTGAGTGAATTCAATCCTCGCCACCCACATGTTCATCATATACATACATATATAGCCACAATGACTTTTATTTAAATTAAGATAATTATTAGATAATTACAAGATTAAGATTGCTGGTATATACTATGAGCCATAAAAAAAGTTTTAGTGAAGATAGCGTCACAATTAATTAAATATTTAATTTTTATTAAGTAAATAGTTAATTTTAATTAATTAAACAGTTAATTTTAAAAGTTAATTTGATAATTAGTTAATTTGACAGATTACTTTAATTTGATATTTAACTGAACATGGCTGCACCAATATTTGTTTAATAAATTTAATATAAAATAGCCTTAAAAAAAGATAGATATATAAGAGTTCCCTTTATCCTTTTTGATATTGAAAAATATCTCATTAATTTTAAAACTGTTTTGGGGTTTTCTGCCTGAGTATTTGCTTTTAACTGTCGATGTAGATTTAAATTTACTGTTCAAAATGACTGCAATCATATCCTATGCTTTAAATACAAGTATCAAATTTGCAATTCACAATGTTTAATAATTTTTATTCTCTTATGTGTTAAGAATTTAGTGACTATTATCTCTGTAACCAGGGGGTTCTCTAAATGAACCCATTCTAGTAGAGTTTAAATGTTTCATGTCATGTAAGCATATGACAAAGTAATGTTCGCACAATTCTATGGTAACCTAGATTAAATGAAATAATTTTTAAATTGAGAGTCGTTCCTCATTCGTGTCAAGTGTCATTTTCTTGCTACTGTTTCAGATAGGCTGGCTTACGGCCTTATTCACCATCCATGGTTAAACCATGATCAGCGGTTAAATGAAGGTTCTGCTATAGTAATGCGAAAGCTGACCGAAATACGTCACCCTAGCGGGTTGCTATTTTGGCATGCTATCTCAATTTCTCTGTTGTTGTCGATTTTTAAAATTACCCTCAGCCTTCGAGCCAAACGCTCGATTCTCGCCAACTCGCCAGTTAATCCAGCCGATCATTTCGGTCAGCATTCGCTTGTTCGTGTAAATTCCCTTTTAACCGCTGATCATGGTTTAACCATGGATGGTGAATAAGGTCGCTAATGTTATCTAGGGGATATTTGCACTGCTGGTATGATATGTTTATTTCTTTATGAATCCTACCTGTTGAATGATTATGTGTTGGGATACAAAGAAAAATTTGATCAATGTACTGACCAATAAATCTAGCACAGCCTTTTGAGCAGAATGATAAAACCTTGATATAGTAAAAAATTAAATTTAATGAAAACAGAATCCCAACGTAAATATTGCAATGTGTAGAAAAAATAAAGTCATTGGCTATGTCTGTATTGATCAGTATGTAATATTTCATTACTTTTGTAACATTAACATAAGGGAATCTACCTTTGCCTTCTAGCTTGCCGAAAGGGATTTTATTTAAAATCGGAAACATCTTTCCCGCGATTGCGTTGAACAACTTCACACTTACTTACAGAAATTATCAATTGCGCAGTGCTTCAATTTAATTTCATTTGTAAAAATCTTTGTAATAATCATTAAAATCTTGATTCTAGAGTCTTCAGAAACGTAATTTTTAATCAATTAAAAAAATTTGCAATAATAGGAATGATTTTTTGGTGGCTACCAATAATTTACTAAAAAATCTCGATGATAACAATTTATCTTTTGATATTCACGGAATTGAAAGGCTTATTCTTTAAAATAGTCAGGAATTTAAATATTAATTTTGGATTCTGGGGAAAAAAATTAATTATTGGGTTGCTGCTAATATTTTTCGAATAAATTTATTTACTTTTTCCTTTATTATAGTGTCATTGATAGATTTTGAGAAATCTTTTTGAATTTGATATTGATTTATTCTCTGAATTTTGAGTTTCGGCCAGAATTTTTGATCGTTTTCATTACGAATGGAAATCTTGGGCGGGAAAATTATTCTTCTTTCTTGCATAATGTGCCCGATGGCTAGTAATTTTCTTTTAATGTTTTTTTTTAAATTAATCTTATTGGGGATATAGTGTTTGTTGTTTTTAAAAAATTCCTTTGTGAATTCCTTTTCTCTCTCGTATTCACTTGGGGTCTTTCGGACTATGAGAAACTTTGTTAGACGAAAGTCAAGCTTCTGACAGAAAAATATCCCAAGTTTTTGCTAATCCATATAGAAAAGCATATAGCTCTTGATAAAGTATGGATTCCTTATTGTTTACTTCAATTTTTTTCGGATTGAATTTCTTTGTCTTATTACTTCATTTGAATGTTTTTTTGTCTTCCTTTGTTTTTTGTATGCAGCGGCATAATGCGCGTTACTAAAACATTGTATAATTGTGTATTATATTTTTAAGTTTGTTTGAATTGTTAATTACATTTTATTTGATTCTCTATATATTCTAGGTTCTAGAAACATCTATTCATTTAGCTGGAAAATATATTTTCCGATTAAGTTAGATTTTACTGTATTTGAATAAAATGAAAAATATTTCTTTTTTCTTTCTTTATAAGGCCATAAAACTTTAAGAATATGAAGAAAACACACGGTTACTTTGGGTTTATAACTCCTTAAAATGTAATTCTGTTTCATTTCAAGGAATGACAATCTAAATTTCAAACCCATTCTTTGAGAATATTATCAAGATCTAAAAATTTAGAAATTTAACGTTCTGTCTTTATTTTAAAAATTGTGTGCTATTTGATACAAGGAAGGAAAACAATAGAAAAGCAAAAAAATTTATTACTTTCCAATTTGGTATAAATTATACAAAAAAATGTGTGTTTCCGTCAAAATATAAGAGATGTAAACAAACGTCAAAATATCACAAAGTTATCACAAATAAGCAACATTTAAAATAACTCCAAATGTAAAAAATAATACCTTTTTAGAAATATAGTAATACATCACACATAAATCTTTTTATTTTTAATTAACAACGACCACGCAATTGATAGTATACAAAAAATATAAATCTTGCTTCATATATGACAATAATGTTTTAAAAATAGCAGAATTAAATAAATCATATACATTAACAAAGCAATGTTTATTAGATAAAAATGAAATTTAAAAAGATTCTAAGAAGAAAATGCCATTATGAAGGGGACAGAACAGAATGAAATCGAACTCGCATTCTTCTTATCCTTGTCCGTTGTCAGCTTCAGAGTTAAGAATCTACCCAGGAAGAATCCTAAAAAGAAATACAAAATAATATTCAGCAAACTTAGCAAATAAACCTATGGCATGTATGTATCATAATATTATAAATAAGTCTAAAGTTTGGAATGAAGTTGAAAATAAATGGAATCCATTCAGAGGATGTCACAGTTACATGGAAAACAAAACTACGCATGTCATCCAACATCTAACTCGTCGTCTTATGCAGTAGGGTGGGCCGAAGAAAAAAAGAATCGAATTTTGGATTATGGAATTCTAATAGTGCGGGAAAGTTGCATTATCCCGTCAATAGTAACTGTGTAAAATTTCATTTTCGTTGATCAATCAATCAATCATTTCAATTTCATCTTTTGCCTCCTCAAGACGGCCAAAGATTCGAAAAACTGACAAAAACTGCCACTTTTTACTAAAAATAATAAAAATTAGGGAAAAGGACAATCGTTTTCTAATAGCGGGCAAATGGTCTACCAGTCCATCATAATTAACTGTAAAAAATTTAACCAGATCGGTTAATAACTTTTTCTTCTCAAGACGGCCAAAGTTTTTCAAAAACCACAAAACACGATATTTTGATACATCTTTTTTATTAATGCAAAAATACATTCATTTAAGCACTTACATTGTTGATTGTTCATTATTCATCAATATATTATCAGCTGTTTAAAGCTTCATGCAGTAAATTACATCATCTTGTAATTAGCCTTGTGCTCAAATAAAGGCATAATTGCCCGTGACGCCATGGTATTTCCAATAAAACCATTCCTGTTGTGTGATCCACAAACCGTACATGCGGCTTCAATCACAAGTTTTACACAGCGCTCAGTGATTTGGTGTGGCATGGAAATTTGTAAGTCCTTTATAGATCCATTCTCAGCAATAGACTTTAGCTCTTCTAGTGTAAGATCAGCTGTAATTGGTGGCTCAGTAACATCACACTTAAACCAGTCAATCACGTCGATGTACTGATTGGCTTTAAAGTTTAGTTTAGGGACGACAAAGCGACGACGTTCAACTGTGTAAGAAGATCCTCTTGCCTTGATAATTCGGCAAACAGCAAGTTTTCGAATGGTCCAGTGTTGTCCAGTACGGGGTCAAGTGTTGCCCCTTTAATTTAAAGAAATATTTTTAAACATACGTCCAATAAAATGTATCACCGCGATTAAATTATGTAATAAATAAGTAACACACAAAAAGCATTTTTTAAACTTTTTTTTTTAATTTGGCCTCCTTGAGGAGGCAAAAGTTATTAACCGATCTGGTTAAATTTTTATACAGTTAATTATGATGGACTGGTGGACCATTTGCCTGCTATTAGAAAACGATTGTCCTTTTTCCTAATTTTTATTATTTTTAATAAAAGATGGCCATTTTTGGTAGTTTTTCGAAACTTTGGGAGTCTTGAGGAGGCAAAAGATATTAATCAATGAAATTTTTTTACACAGGTACTGTTGGCGGGATAATGCAACTTTCCCGCACTATTAGAATTCCATAATCCAAAATTCGATTTTTTTTCCGGCCCGCCCTATTATGGAGTGTTTCGTGTTACTTTCTTTATTTTCATACGAAATGCGCAATAGCTTTAACTGAGAGCGCTTAAATTGTAGTGACGCATTTGATGTGTAACACTAAGCATAAATGGACCTTATGCATGTGACGTCGCATCCTCCGACACGTGACCTGCCGGAGGTAGCCATTGGCCAGTCTTAAACAGCTGACTCAGAACTCCTTTTATTTCTGAGTCGCTTATAGGCCGATCGTTTTGTTTATTCCTCCACAGCTGTTTTTCTGTACTCTCGAACCCAAACGGTGCATAAGGTCCATTGATTCCATTATTTTTCAGCACATAATTTCAAAAATATCGATTCATTCAGCTAGTATTATATATCATGAGTTTATATAGAACATTTGAGAAATACTCTCTTTTTTGGCGCATGTTCTTGTTGGATCAGCTGTCGTTCAGATCAGTTTGAATCATCTTCAGCAGCTCTAGTGCGACTTCAACAAAAACAAGTTCTCATATTTATCTAGGTAACAGGACCCCATCTTTATTTATGTAGATTAATATCACTGCAGAAGGCATGTGTGATCTGCACGTAGTTGTGAAAATGTTAAAAGGAATGGAATCTTGATAGATGATGTAGATGTCGTGAGACAATAGCTTTTCTTATGACTAGTTTTAATAATATTTTTTGGTATAATTAATTTATTTATTAAATAATAGGTTGTCAAAAATTAATTCAACAAAAAATCAGTCGTATTCAAGATGTTTTTCCAGTTATCTTACTTCAATAACAACAGTTTTTAATACCAGTAAGTGTTTAATGTGGAACATGCTGCTTTGTGAATCGATGAGTTGGCTCAAAATATTGGGGAAAAAATGAAACACAGCTTTGAGCTATTTAGTACGATTAACATGCTTCCCATGTTAGTTGTCTCAAAACAAAATTTGGAACATCCGTGAATGCTTTGCTTAATTTTTCGACTAAAATGGGTGGAAAAAAACTAGTCTTAGGACAAAGGCATAGCTAGCCTTCTCGTGAATGCCCAGCGTTACCGTTCCATGGTTAAGGGGAACTAATGAAAATTATGAAGGGGAAAAAAGCCTTAGTTCAGCCATGTTGCGAAGGGCATGTTCTATACCTGCCCACCAGTGGCCTAGACGGTTAAGGGAACTGGGACAATATCGCTTTCAAAAAGTCGATTTTTCAATTTTAGACAAAAAAAAGAGGTTATTTTGCTGATTCTGGTAATATGTATAGGTTTGAAATGCCGAAAGACATTAAATTAGAATTTAAAAATGCAAACAAATATAACAAAGGTTTGTCTGTAAATTTGTTTTTGCACTTTTCTCAAAATGTGTTTTTCACAAATTTAGGTACACATAGAAAAAAATCTTTTCATTGTATATGTATGAAATTTAATATTATAATACTTATAACCTTTATGCACCTGTTAAACCCTGTTTTATACATTTCTCAGTAGTAATATAATTTTAAGGTGATATTTTTAATAAAAAATATCACGAATTTTTGAGATTTTCTAGTTATATGATATTCTAAATTTTTTTTAAATTTTTATTTCAAACGCACTATAATGAAAATAAGTTCACTGTAATTATTGAGCTATTATTCACATATTATGCTAATTTTGGAGTGATTTTAGACAGAATTGTTTTTCCGGAGCGTACCAATATGATGCTATGTGTTTGCTATATGTTTTATCAGTGCACATTTTCGACTTCTATTAAAAAAAATACTTTAAGACACAAGTATTTTAAAGATATTTTGTATTGAAAACATCACATTCTTTTCATATGCACTATATTTTAATTAAGATATAATTTTTACTTGAAAAAATGTCCCCTTTGTTTGCAACTGAACATTCGACAGTTTTCGTTGTCGAGATCGTCCCAGGAGCATTAAGGAACATGAATTGGATGAAAAACATTATGAGTTGTATCCTCTGACTGAACTCTTCATCAGCAGTATTCTAAGCTTTAGCAACGAATTTCCCCCTGCTGTCGAGCTGGCAGATGAGTTTTCCTACAACCGAGAGAAACACAACTATAGAGCAGTTTCGCCTGAAAGTCTCCAGAAAGGCAACTTAAGCTGGGCATTCACGAGAAGGCTAGCTATGCCTTTGTCCTAAGACTGGTTTTTTCCCCACCCATTTTAGTCGAAAAATTAGGCAAAGTATTCACGGATGTTCCAAAGTTTGTTTTGAGACAAGGTTCAAAGTCGCAGAATTCCTACCACCAGACTCCTCTTTCCCCACGCGGGGATTTCGAGTTTCATTTCTAGCCTCGACGCGAGGTGCTAATGTAGGCAGATAATTTTGTTTTGCCGCTACCCTCGCATCGAGGTCTCAAATTGGAATAGGCGGATTGAGTTTTGGATTTTAAGTTCTTTTGAATTCCACCATTTCGAATGATTTGCTAAAAATTGGACAGGTTTCTTTTACCTTGACGATAGGTTTTTCCTTCCCGTGTTCCAAAATTTCCATTTTGGAAGAGCGGTGAATGGCCTGCGTTACTCGCACATATTGGAGCTAAATTACGCTTTTACCTCATATACTACCGACTTTCTACAAGCTCGGTTTGGCAAATCGAAAACGACATCATCATGAGTCCTTGGTAATGGACTTAACACGAAATGCTAAACCAAATTCACCACATTCTCTACCTTATCACTTTATTTTCGAGATGTGTGGCTTGTTTTTCTTTATACTGCAGATTCTTACAGAGCCGTGTCATTTTGAAGCAGCGTTATTACTTATGACCTTCGCCATATAACTAGTTATTAAAATATTATCATATAAAAAAACACTAGTGAAATAGGAGGTTCAATCCTTCAAGATTATTGAAGCTAAGATACTATTTGCAGTTTCATAACGAAAATTTTGTTTCCGAAAGTAACAAGCATAGAGAAACATGAAACTTACGTACACACAGAGTTAAAGAATTCAAAAAACTTCATCATTACCTTTAGAAGAATGAAGATTTAATTAATTTAGATATGACATTCCTTTACTGATCTGAAATTTTAGAGGTTACATTTTTTATTCAAGGTAAAAATTTGACTTTTTCATTTCAAAATTTGGACCATATCATTTAAATTAATTCCGAGATTATTTTTCTTATATGTATATTTTAACCTAGTTAGGAATTTTTGTTATTCCGGTGCTTAAGATTGCCTGCTGTTGTTCAAAAGTAGCTATAAAGATATCCATAGATAGAATTTCTATTCAGTTTTGATTACTGTGAATTGAATTATAGATATGCAAACACGGAAGTTAAGTCAATTAAATGTATTTTTCTACTCAAGATCAAGTCTCCGAATTTAGGTTTTAAAATATTAGCATTTCAATGAAATTTTTAATGAAGTCTTCACCTTGTAAACAATTGGCATCTGGATTTCGTTTACTTTGCTTATCTTAAAAAATAAGAAAAGCTGTCTTCAGGGTGACTTTCTATGTGGGTTGATATTAAAAAAACAAGAGCACTATCTCCCTTTAAAGAATATTTTCTCAAAGTAAACGTCTTCTGAGAGAGGCAAAAATTTTTTTCCCAAAGCTTCATTCATATTAAGGCCGTGAATGTTTACTTCAGTGGAGATATTTCTTTTTTGAAATATTTGTAAAGAATCATTCAAAAAGTGCTGACTTATGGAGAAAAAATGTATTAAATTGTTTGAGTTTAAAATGTCATTGAGATTCCAAAAAAAAATTGAAACTTAGTTGTAAATAAGCAACCTGTTTACTTTCAGAGTTGAGTAAACTGCTATAAAAAGAATCGTATCCGTGACATTAAACGAAAACTGGTTTTTAGTGAAACTTCGACACTAACACCAGGTGATCATTTATATAAAAAATAAAAAAACTAAATAAAGGACTGAAGAAAATGAATATTGTATTTGTAGAAAATAAGATATTAGCATAAAATTGTTACTTTATAACTGAGCTTTTTAAGCTTTTCTCATACGCGTCACTTTTCAAGTGAAAAAAATTTTTCGTGACGCCATTTTCGTCTGAAAAATTTCGTGGCGACCCATGATAGCTGGAAAATAATTACGATATAAAAGTGTTTATTTTCAGATACCGCACCTACGAATACAACGTTATTTGCATGTACTGTACCAATGAATAAAACTTTATTTGTAGGTACTGTACTTACGAATTAAAATGTTATTTTCAGGCGTTTCCTAATTCAATATTATTTCTGTCGGAGTTCCAAACGTTCATTTTGTACTTGAGATTGAAAATTACGTTTTCTGCATAACTGAGATAATGTTACAAGGCTAGAGTTTTCATTTTATCACCGGAGACATGCGATGGTGGTTTTGGTTTTCATTTAATTTGGCTGTGTTGGTTTCTTTTTCATTTGCCAGAGATAATGTATTCACGAAACTTTCATTGATGGAATTGCACTTCTTGGAAAATCATCGATAAAAATTGAATTTCCAATACTGACGAACTCCATAGCCTAAAAGATATCTTATTTATCATCTAGAAATTTAAATAATTCTTTGCAGCTGTCGGAAATATAAAATCGATTGTTTAAAAGATTGAATCTGTAAATGATTTCATTGACAATTTTCATTGAATACATGTTGAATTAAATGCCATTAAAATTAAAGCAAACTACAGATGTTAAGGCTCCTTACATCTCAGGAGATAACACCAGTGGTTTAGCCGAAAGAGCACCAGCTAACTGATCAACAGACTATAGGTTTTATCTTGACCAACACATTTGATATAATTTTCTTCCTCGCAGCTGCATGACTAATCTGTTTAAGAATTTGAATTTTGGCTAATCAATGTGAAGAGTTATGTCTTCAAAATTCAGTATTTTATTTGAATTTGCTCCTTTTTCTAAATCTAGTGTATTTTCAGAAATATTTAAAATAACTCTTATTTTAATTTCCTTGTAAGTATTCTAAATTAAAAAGAACAGCTATTTTTCCCAAGAGCCTTTAAGTTACTCCTACAGAAAAAATTAAGTGGGCAGAACGCACAGTGCCTAAAAATGACGTTTTATCATTAGCTACATTACCTGCAAATAAAAGTTTCATCTGCAGGTGCAGTACTTGCAAATGATCTTTCATCCGCAGGTACTGTACCTGCAAGCAACGTTTTATCCACGGTTCAGTTTCTGAAAATAACGTTTAATCCATAGGTACATTACTTGCAAATAAGACATCTATATGATATACCTATATGCAATAAATACAAAAATTACTAACGATAAAAAGAAATTTTAATTAAACTCATTATTTAGCGAGTTTAAAAAAGCCTTTATGTCAGGGAATACTACACTTTTGATCATATATATAAAAGAATTTGAAAAAAAAGTAGTTGTAGAATTAGCAACAAACAACACGCTCTATACTTTCCAGTTTGGGTGGCGACTGATAGTTCAAGGAGAAGAGATGTAAAGAAAGAAAAAAAAAATACAATTGATGTCGAGTTTCATGGCCCTTACATTCGAAAGATGTCTGTTTTCAAGACCCTTAAAACACAAAACAATCAAATGCAAAACAATAACTAGTGGTTGAGTTTTTTTGCCCTCTCGCAAACGGCAAATTTTTTTAATGATAATCCCGAAACTCACGAAACTTTTTACATGAAGGATGGTGTTGTGGGCTGACGGAGTTCATGAACTCTAAGTTCTTCTCCTCCGGACATTGCTATGTAAAGAACTCTGCCGAAAGCTATGATACTATCTTTTAATAATGAAAATTACTGTATGTATTATTTGGAGAGCTTTCAGGGTAATTTTTCAGGCCACAAGAAATGGAGTCCATCCACGCTACGTCATTGTCTTACGACAATCTCGACTGCGCATGTCAGCTAGTCAGGAGTGGCATTAGAGTCTGCCCGAAAGGGGGCCACAACCTCCTGTACGGGGGAGGGGTGTAATGAAATTAGTCTCAAATTTTCGCCAGATCTTTATTTATCTAATAGTTGAATACCCCGTTGCGTGCCCCCGGTCCGCCCACTGGTGCCACTCCTGCAGCTAGCATTTCTCTGTATGTGGTGTTATGTTGTGCTGGGAATTGAACTACTTATTGCATTTATTTACATGCACTTTCTTACTCACGTCCAAGCTCGTATTGTATGTCTTTCTGTGATTAGTTTAGTCATGCCTTCGTGTCAATAACTCAAAAAAGCAACAAACTAGATGAAAGAGAGCGAAACAACGAGAAGAAATTTAGTATGTGGTCTTTACACCAGTATTGATGATCTGTATAAAAAAGTTTGAGCAAAATCCCTCAACGGGAAAAATACTTTTATACAGTTCTTTACAAGTTAGTATATTTCAGATGCCTTTTTTTCTTCCTTTTCTTCACTTTCAAAGATAATTTTTTTTGGTCATTGAATGCCTTAAATGCCGTTGAAAGTATCATGGGACAAGATATAAGTATCTTAAAAAGTTTTCTTCTGCATCTAGAATAAACCGATTTACTCTAGACGGAATTTCTTATTAATTCAGGGAAAAGTGTTTCCTTTTAATGAAGAAAGAACAGAAGGCAATCGGACCAAATATCTTAGTCTTTCCATTAAGGCCGTTATATTTTATATTTCTTGCTTTTCATGAGCAAAAATGGTATGTCGATCAATTTTTGGCACACGTTTCATTAAGAGCAGTTCACTAAAAGACAACTGACAAAATCTTCAAGTGAGCAGCTCTAGAAATTACCTTTTGCTTATAATTTCCAGTTTCTTTTTACAAAAAAATATTTCATCATAGAACTGAAAGTAATTCTTATAGCTATGCTATTATGCTTCAAAAAGTAACATATAGGTAACGTGCTGAATACTTAAAATATTAGATAATAATTTAATAAATAATAGATAATAAGGATAAACTTAATCAAGAACTCGAGTTGGAGGAAAGAATTAAATTTATGATTTATTTCGAAATAAATAATATTGCTGTAGTGTTGGGATTCCTAGATCGCACTCGCCAGTGGAAGGCGCTGTCCTCCCCCCGAGGGTCGGGGATTGTTTCTGAATGAGTCGAGTTTAGAACTCGGGGTGAACGGAAGCTTTGGAAGGCACCGGCGAGTAAGGCCGGGGATCCCAACGGAAAGTGAGAGAAAGTGTAGTGTTTTGATTGACGTTGTTGACCACGAAAGGTCCCAGAGCTTATTCTCATTGTACTTTGTGTTGCTGGCTGCGAAGGGTCGCATCATTTATTCTAATTGTGACGTTGCTGACCGAGAAGGGTCCCAACGTTCATTTTAACTTGCTGTTCTGTCCTAATGTACTGTTTGTCCTGTCTTCTATGTTTGCGTCCAAAATGAATTGTTTTGTTATCATCTCTGGAGTATTGGTAATCCATTTACAAAAGAACCAACACCCCAAAAAGGGCCACGAGCTTTACAATACCTTTTCAACATATAAACAAAATACACATATTTTCCCCTTCGTAATGATTAACGAAGAAGAAAAATACTGGTAAAATCTTAATTTACAAATACTGGTAATAAATCTTCTGTATTGAGGGAATTATTTTTTACAACAAACAATAGAATAGTTGAAAATTTTGCCAGCCTTCTGCACTCATTTAATGAAATTGCGAAAAGAAAAGCAAAGATTTCTTGCCAGATACGGCGCTAAACGTGAATTTCTTTATTTGACGGATAAAAA